>QTSX02000894.1:0-170484 GCA_014839935.2 Entomophthora muscae
TGCTCTTTTTAGAATGATGTCATTTTGTACTAATCAGCTTTCAAGAAATAATGGTATATGAAATAAGATTGTTACTAGCTTTTAATACAGTTTAATTTAGCTGTAAGTAGAAAATGATTAATTTAATATAGGTTTTTATATTATAAGGATTAAATAAGATTTATTTTGATAAAATTGTTGTAATTATTTAAATTTATTGATAAGAAAATTAAAACAAAACTTTAAAGTTTTAAGTAGCACAGTTAATAGGAAACAGATTAATCTAACAAATAATGACCCATATACTGCAACAACCCTTGTTCTTGTCCTTTCAGACAGTTCTCAGTGGCTACCTTTGCATTAGGTCCATCTTTGCTGGCTGCGCCTATCCTGATTGGCTGTCCTTGGCATGTGTGTTGCTACTGGCCTTAGCAGGTGTACATGGCACTTCAGCTACAGCCTACACTCTTCTTGAGCTATTCTACTGTCATTTATTGATTGATTGTATCTTACACACCAATTATTGCGCTGGGAAACTATGCCGTATTTAGTTGACGCTTATAAATGGACATTAATCTGTCCTCCAACATTGGAAGGTAGAATTCTGGTATTCCATTTGTAGGGCTTAATCAGTGATCCTTTTCTGGCTGGCAAGCCTTCTGCTTATTAATGCAGCAAGTCAAATTAGGGATTATACACCATATAATAGCAGACTCAATCCAATATCAACTCATGGATTATCTGCGGTGTAATGCTGACCCAAACCAATAAGGAACCCAATTATACGCTGTGTAATGCTGATCAGAACTTGGTATTTCTTAGCCATATGTGCATCACTTGTTTGATATACTCATATATGTCCATCAGGCTGGATAGGACTGAGTTGATACAGCGTCCAGAGGGTAGGATGGGCAATATACAATTGATGATTTCAAGATTACACGCTGTGTAATCAATGATAAACACTATATTGGCAAACGTTTATATGGTGTATAATGCTAATTTCAATTATAATAAACTAGGTATTATATGGCGTATAATCACTACACATAGAAATGATGATATGTGATAATACAGTGTATAATTATTGCATCTATTATAATAAACTAACAATTACATGGTGTATAACTACCATATCTATTATAATATATTGATGATTATACAGTGTATAATTACTACGCTTAATAGAATATCAACCTAGTGATAATATGGTGTGTAACTGATAAAGATCTGCATGCAATGATTAGCCTGATCATTTGTGGTCAATCAGCCTAGACTCACAAGGCGTCCTTCTTTACTTCCAAACCAAGGCCACCACCAAATTTTTCAACTGAAGCTGCTTCACTTCTTCCCAAGTCTCAATGATGGGCAACTCAGGCACTACTACCTCCTGACAGGTCAGGTGCAGGCAGGTTAGGATGTGTTCCTTTTTGAACTCATCAGAGGCTCTCCTCACGGCAGTTTCATAGATAGTTATGAAAGCTGCAATGGTCAATGTTTTGGGATCAAAGAATTGCTTAAAAGTAGGCTTGAAATGTGCTTCTGGAGTTGAGCCACCATTGTTGCTATTGGGTACAATTATGCACGGGAAAATTCTGCTTCATATTTGGAGGGGGGCTCTGGCCCACATCTGGCAAACACTTTCTTCAAGATTAGTCAAGGTCTCAGAAGTGTGGGCACCCGTATTATTAGCTAAAGTGGTCTGCCACTCAGCAACATCTAGGTGTTGACCCTGGGTTGTCACTACTGTGGAGAGCTCAGCCATTTGGGAGGTAAGGGAAGGTCTCACTGAGAGGCAAGGGGCAAACCTGTCATTTACTGAGTCAATTATTTTACTCATTTCCTGCACACCCTTGTCAAGTTCAGAGTGGTCCCATTTCAAGTGGTCCACCTCATTAGCTAGAGCAATCAACTCTCTAGAACAATGGTTTCAGGGGGCTCCTGACAGGTCAGGGCAACAGCCATATTCATCAATAACCCCAACTGGACTAGCAGCAGTTGCCACCATTTTTTGTAGGGCAGCAACCTTGTGCTGTAGCTCAGCAACTGAGTGTCAAAGCAAGCACCTGGGGATCTGGCTGAGGGGCTTTGGTAGGGCAACCTTGACTGCAGGTGGACGCTTGCAGCTCTCAAATGGCATCCCATAGCCTCTGTTCTCTATCCATCAAATCATCAGATGGGAGAGAGAACATCTGGCTTGAGTGTAGACAATTCATTTATTTGATTCTGGAGCTTGGCAATGGCAGTGGCGGTGTAATCCTTTCTTGATCAAATTCTTCACTAAGCTTATGAAGGCCCTTAGCAGCAAGATCTGCTACTTGTTGTAATAGATCGAAAGAGTAAGCACTGACCACATTGAGCTGTTGTACAAGTTGTTTGAAGTTGGTAAGATAGGCGTTCAAGGTAGAATCTACTTGGGCTTGCCAGGGTTGTTCTAGCCGGTGGAACTCATTGTTAGGCACCCACCCACTAGGAAGTAATATTCTCAGGTGATTAATGATGGCAGAGAGATTCAGTCTGGTTACCAAAGATCCTACAGGCAAGGACATCATTCTAAGATGGAATAATTCTCTGACACTCAATATCTGCCCAACAACGGGTTGAAACGTCCCAAGAAGAAGTATGCCCCCAAGTATACAGGAGGAAGGCAGAAGCCAAAGGACAGAAGACTTGGGGTTTGGGGATCTAGGATATGGACGATAGTGCTTGATCTGCTTCAGAGGGGGTCTATGTGATAAAGGTGTAGCAGTATACCATACTACCTGGTATAACCTGATGTCAAAAGAACTGTAAAGTGAGACAAACTTCTGGAGAGAGTAATGCCTGAATCTCGTGTGGACCCATCAAGTGCTGGCCAATACAGATAGACAGCAAGATTATCCAATACAACCATTCATACCCAAGAGACTCCATAGGAGGAGTCTTGGGTAATCTCATGGATTCTGGAAGGTTTAAGACTTAAGTCAAGTATTAAAGAATAAGCTAATAATTCATAGTGGGTGAATGTAGACTTTATTGATTGAACAAGTGGAAGAACAAAAGTTATCAGCATTATATAGCATGGTAGGTAAATGATAAATCTGGAGATAAAATAAAGGAGATCAAATCTCTTGGGATTGCCATTGTGAAATTTGGAGAAAGTCCTAGGGATCATGGGCAGTTTGAATTTAAAATAAGATTATTTGCGTTACTGAGCAAACTACCCACCTCAGCAATACCAATAATCATTAATGTTTTTAAATTATCATTATATTAGATAACCGGGAGCCCTTCTTCCCAGACAGAGCTGGGGAAGGAGAACAATAACCAGCGACAGAAGCAGAGGCCAACAGGTCATTGGAAGCAAGACCAAACTGAGCTGAACGTCATCCAGGAGTTTCAATCCACTACCAGTTTAGTTGATGTAAATTCTGATTGGTTGAAATCCAGTTCGAAGGTAACAATTTACTCTCCACAAATCTACTAATTGTCTTAATGATGAAAGTAGAGTCCAGAGCAAAAGAAGACCTGGGTTTGAACCCCATTGATGTAAGCAGGGAATCCGAAGCAATTTCTGACTAAAACATCGACCTTTCAAAGGATAGATACTTTCAACTAACCCAATAATTTTAGGAGATCCAGTATAATCCAAAGTTAGGAAACTTTCTTCTTCTAATCCCAAATATAAATTGTTGTCAGGATTTACCAAAGGAACATTCCTGACACTCATGTAGACGCTCCCTGACGTATTTGGGGATGGACTGGCACATTTGCTTGATGGAATTAACTAAGCAAGTTTGGGAAGTGACAGAGTCACACTTATTGTCTGACACCAAGAAAAACAGGGAGTGGATCCACTGTTGATAGGCAGCATACTGATCCCAGTGATGAGTGACGGCTGCTTGCAAAGACAAAATCTCCTGAACGTGAAGTCCTAGCACCATTTGATGGTGGGCTAAGGCAGGTTGGGCAAAGGATGACAATAGGTGCTCAGCAGAGCCAGCTGCTGAGAGAAGATGCTATGGAAATTGCGGCGCCACAATCAACTCATAGTATTCTGCTCAACTGGCTGTAATTGGAGACAAGGGATGGCCCCTTCACGAGCTATCCCAAGGGCTACTGCCATGACTTGTTCTAAGTCAGGGGTACCCAAAGGGTAGGCCACTAGGTGGGGACCACTCCTAAGGTTCAGCACAGTAGGGACAATAGGTGGGTCTGTGATGTCTTCCTCAATAGGAGCACTAGTAATTTCAGGTAAAGTTGGCTCTTGTATAGGAGGAGGCAAAAGACCTGAAAACGTGGTTATGAAAGGGGTAACCAAGGAGCTTACAGCCTCTGTAGTGAGCACCATTTATGTTGTGCTCTGAGGTGCAGCACAGACACACAACAGGGAATCCTAACCTTAGGATTGGATTTGTACTAAGTCTCAGTTAGAATGGCAGGAAAGGCTATGCAATTACCTTGTGGCCCTGATTGAATAATATCTACTAGACATGGCTAGAGAGGCGCCAAATTACTGGGAGACACAAAGAAAAATATGAACAGAACTTAATTTTTATTGGGTATAAAGATTGGGATTATATACTGTGTAGCTTTACCACAAAACAGTACATGGACGGTAGGATCATCCGCCGCAAGCATGAGTGGGGCAAGTGAGTTGCGCAGGATCAGGAAACTGAACAATTGTATTCCCCAGTTTGAATACAGACTCATTTCAAGAGGCAAAAGCAAAAGAGAGAGATCCGCCCTCAAAATAACCCATCAAAGGCAAAATTGAAACATGATGGATAGTGGCATTCACAACACATGGCTACCTGATTATATAGCTCACACAACTTAAATACGGCAACCCTGTGACACAATTGGACAGGAGGATCTTTTCAGTTGGAGCCCACAGTCCATAGGTGGCTGCAAGAATAACTACATCTTCAATAACATGTTCAATTGAGCTGTAATCAGATGCAATCTTCTTTCTGTCTAGATATTGTTGCGGGTTGTCTAGTTTAATGGCAGTGTCAAGTGTTTTTCAAGCCTCTGCTTTATTGCACAGCAAGATAAAAAGACCTAGGTAGACAAGTAATTGAAGTCTCTGCCCTGAAAACAGGGCCAAGAACTCACAAATTTTATTATATAGGTTACTTATTTTATTTTTCAGGGAGGTTGATGTGAAGGGTTTTTCCATGGTCAGCAAGATGTTGGTCTTTTCAGCGCACCGGGAGGCCTCAAAGACTCCAAGGATTCCCAGGGCAAGACAGCAGAGGAACTATTGGTAAGGTTGGGTACTTTTTCATTAAAGCTTTCTAGGATGTACAACATTGTGTGCTCAGGCAGGAAACAAAACCTGGATTCTTCTTCTCCTCTCTTCATTTCTTGTATGCTGTGATATGGCATGGTATTGATGAAGTCCCAGACAAGGAGGATGGAGGGCTTGCAGAAGTTGAGGGGTGAAACATAGTGGTCAAGGTGGATCTTTGGGAGCATATCCAGAGCTGCAAACTGCTATTTGGTGTCTTCTGGTTCTGGTTAGATTTTGGCAAGTTTAGTTTTATTTATAGGGTAAGTTTGCTGCAGCTTTTCTAGCGTTCCAGATTAGACAGCTGGCGCCAGAACCAGCTGACACCCAATATGGGGAGCATAGCTGCTGTAGAAGGTCTCAGTTACATGTGGGCTTAGAAATTGTTGTAGTCCACCTTTATGCTCACCTTAATAAGACTGAAGCATTTGTTTCTATTTATTTTCTTATCTTCTTCTATATCCTCTCCAGTTGCCCCCTTAACAGGGGCAGCTTCACCTGCCTTATCAATTGTAGGTTGCTGGTCATCTTGTGGTAGTTTTTTAATTGCTTAAACATATCTGGATCCTTTGCTCCCGTTTCTGCGGTTGTGAACCCCTGTGGCTTGAACTGCAAGTCTGCAAGGACATCTTTCTGAAGGTTAAGCAGCCTGGCAGAAAGTTTATCTGTTGTATTAGGTATCTTGTTTTTTAACGCCTTCACCCATGCCACTTTGGTTGAAGCTCAGTATCATCCTAACAATTTCATTGGTTATCAATCATTGCTTGAGGGCACACTTGCCATACTGGTACCTGGATTAGGTAAGGCTTGATCTGATTGGCCTGGATTACTATGGGATGGTTGGATCAAGGTGAAGGGGGACACAATTACCTGGGGTTTCACATGTGACACAGGATCAGGTTAGGCCTAGTCTTGGGGGACTCATATAGGAGTCAAAAAATGCCCCCAGTGCTAGCCTGGGGAAACATACAACTCACCCTCCTTGCAACTTAAGCCAGTTGGGTGTACATGGGGCCTATAATGACTGCACTCCCTTGCTCAGTAACCTGGGCTTGTAGTTGCCCCTGGCACTTCTCCTTCACAATATCAAAGTCCTTGTTGCTTTTATAAGCCATTTTAAATCAAAAAGAATAAAAATCTGTTAAAAACAGAAAACTAAAAAATTGCAATAGTATTGATTCTATTGAAACTTGTGCTCCTATTTGAGAAACACTCCTAGACCTATGTGGCTGGATTTAGAAGCCCAGAAATTGAAAATAATGTTGTGGCTCCCTGGATAGATCGTGGTGGGCCCACTCCTGAAAGACTATATTTCTATTTTTAGTCACAAAGGCAATCCAGGCTTTCAAAAAATGGTTTGTTTTGTGCTTAAAAACATCACTTTTGTGGCTGACTCTATTTTTTCTGGTTGTAGCATTTTTGTTAACTTATCCATAAACAGTTGATGTGGATTGCTTCAGAATGTGATTGGTTCAGGTTTGCTTTGAGTTTGGGGTTTTTGCTGGCTTTCTTAGTTTTGGGATTGTGGATTCGATTCTAACTTGTTTTGTGTTTGGCTACTTTTGCAATCCAACCTGGATAAGTGGAACTTTGGTTGGGTCTAATTGATCTTCAATCGGAACCGGTTGCCTTTTGTTCTGGACGGGACTGATTTTGTTTTGAACCATTTTTTGTTCATCTCATCAGGTTGTAGAACTACTGTATGATAAATCAGTCTTAAATACTCTTGCCTGGAATGGCTAATAACCCTTTCTCTAAAAGTTTAATAGCTGTTTGCTTACATTAGGTTGCCATGGCTATAGACTTAAGATTATACCTGGCTAGAATATAAATGGCCAAGAAAATTTGTAATTGGTCGTTGGGAAGAGCATAGAATAATTGTGGAAGTTGAGTTTACCACAATAGCTGGATTGTGAATTGAACATTATACAAGGTAACAGCCTATAGAAGCTAAGCACTAGTATATTTAAGCTACTAGTCCAAAGACCATTCAGTTTTTGCATAGCTTTGCATTTCAGGAGTGGGGGGTCCAATAGGCGGCTTTGAGCTAAATGTTACTCAAAGAAGAGGTGCTACTGTTACCTGTCCTCAACATACTTGATGGCCAACTTTGCAGCATCAATACGTGATGAAATCAATCTGGTGGTTAGAAGAGAAAGAGAATTGGTTTACCGGTGATTAAAGTTCTGGATGAGGTCAAAAAGGCGTGTATCAGAGTCCAGATAGGCTTTGTTCAAGAAGCGCTGAAGAGGGCGGCCTGAGCTTTCTAGGGCATCCACTGCAGATGTGAGGACTTGGACTGCCTTGTGGGTTCCTTGAACCAGATTCTGAAAGTACAAAAAGCTGACAATGAGAATGAAAGGCTTGCTTACATGCAGCCTGAAAGTGGCCCCAATGAAAATGGACGCATCACAGAAAACTGTTTAAATAGTGTACGTAATAACCACACGAGCTGGAAAGAAACTTCAGTTGAGATGCCAGCAAACTTTAACAGACAGCAGCCACCTATTTCTTAGCCAACCCCATTAAAAAACTACCTGGCTGAACTGCTCGAAGACAAAGTAATGCATTAGTTAGCAACTGCTTTTGGTAGGCGGGTGAATCCTCGTTTTTGCTATCAACAGGAGGCTGTTTGATTAGTAAGAGCAAGAGCACTAACCAGATCTGCAACGGCAAGTTCAACACCAGCACTTTCAAATCTTGAAGAGACCAATTCACTTGCTTCTGACCAACTCATTTCTTTCTATTCAGCCACATTCACATATGTAGTTTACCCTTTTTGCTGAGATACTCGTACCGATTTTCAGCCTGGCATTGTGGAAGGAAAACGAAATGTTGGATCGGGACAGGGCCGGTGTACAACCCGAAGCCACGAAGGTTAGGCCCGCTTCGCCACAAAAGATACTCTGTCGTTTAGCAAGTTTACGTCGCTTACCAGAAAACTTTCCTGGTACAGAGGACACCTCGAGAAAGCTAGCGCCCCCCAACTGTTCGGTGATTTTGAGCGCAGCATCAACGTTGGCAAGTTGTGCGCCTTCTTGAGAGTTAAACATCAAGCGCCCAATGCGATATGAAGGCGAAGAACGCATTAAAGCTGACCGAAGCATGCTGGGTCCTTTCTTGCTCAAGTCGCTCTAAAGTTGAACATGTGCACCTCAAACCAACTTACCTCTAGGCTTCTGAAATACTGTACTTGTTTGGCGTCGATCGAATAGGGAACAGGTGCCTGCATTGTTTAGCTCTAGCCAACTAGTACAGTTACGTTTGTATGGGTGATTTGGCCTAAATCTTCAAACCCAGATAAATCTTTGACATCCGAGGGGATGTGGTCAATCAATTGACGAAATAGGGAAGGATCATAAGGAAAGCGCCTATCTGACTGGTAGCTATGGCGCGTTGAATCTGAACCCCTGGTCCCACCACGATATGAGGTGCGAGAATTCGATTGATAGCCACCGTCTCTTCCACGCCCTCGTTTAGCACCCCCTTCTCGCCGTATGTTAATCCGAGGGGCCGAAAAAGAATTTGGCGGAGGAACAGGCGATATGAGGGGTGTGTTGGCATATTCAGGGTCAACATCTAGTTTAGTAACTTTAGTTTACTGTACCACTAAAGTCGTTTAAAGTTCTGCATATGTTATCTTTTGAGCAAGCGAAATTCAGCGCACACCAATTATACCAGATCTAATAGCCTGCTTTAAGGCGGTATAAGATTTCTTTGTAGCGTTCAAGGCAATAGTAAAAATTGACATTATATAATTACAAGTAGTAACATATAAGCTAATATACCAATACTCAGAGCTCTAAACCCAAACAAGCAGAATACGGAATCTCAAAAAAGAAGAGCTTATGATTCTAAAAGTACTTTTGAAATTTCACAGCTACTTGAAGATTTTAATCTTCAAGCAGTTATTTGCAAATAATGGTTTTTACCCCAAGAGCTTTATGGAAATACATGGTTGAACATTATTGCTCGCATATCCAAGAAGGAAATTTAAAGGTGAGAACGGGGGCTTTCATCTCAGAACTAATTTAAACTATGAAGCAAAAGATTTCCCTTTTGAATAGAAGATTCAAAACTGGGAAGGTTGAAAATAAAATATTATAAATAATGACATGATTTTGTTAAACAACGGGTACGTAAAATTAGATATCGTAACTGCTTTATTGATGGGCCAGTAATTACCAGTATACGGATCTTCCATCCTCCAAAACAAAAACAAAGGTGCCTTATTACAAGCTGCTGCTACCTTGGCTTTTATCGAGACAAAATTGAAGCTCTGTATTTGAAAAAAAATTCGTCTACAAGCCAATTGACAATCGGGCCACATCAACCAAAGATTTCAATGGGTAGCCCGATACAGGACAATACGGCAACAGCACCCATGTTGACACTTTGTCGACATGGCCACTGTCGACTCAAAACTCTAAATCTCCTATGTTTTTTGCTAGTCGTGCTAGCTTAATTCTTTTTTTTAAAGCGTTCAAGGGTGCGAACCCAGAAAACACGACGAAATTGTGGCCATCTTGACACGATTTAATATTAAGCTTAATAAAAAAACTAGATTTAACCAGATTTTTCCTTTACTTTTACTAATAAAAATTAGTTTATTTTCTTATTCGTTTTTATGACGTAAAAGTGTCAATGTCAACACTTTTTAAGCATAACTTATTTTTAATAACAAAACTGAAACATCTACAACAAAGAAATTAAGTGTGCATTTTAAAATATTTTTTTATTGAATTATTATATTGAAAAAGACAGTGCGCATACATTTGATTGTTGAAAAGTTCATGTTATAAATATATATGTGGCACTTATTACGACTTTAATGTATTAAGTGGATTGGTGGCTAACAGCAATCCAATAATTTAAGCGTGAGTTACTATGTAAGTTACTATATAATTTATTGATAAAAAATAATGTCAACACTCATAAATGTCGTTTATTTGCTCGTGATCATCCCCCGGGGTGGAGTTAAGCAAATTAGAGTGGCGCAATTAAGCCTAGATTAATATGTCACCTCATATAAAGAATGTCGTAAGTGACGTTGTCAACACTTTACCCTTTTCAATACTGAATACAACTTTCTTCACAACTCTACATATAGACAATGGTAAAATATCATATTACCCCTACCCAAATATAATTTTTAATAAAGAAATAAAGAACCTTGATACTTTTTTAACTTATTTTCATATATTTTTTTTAATTTTTATATGTGAACAAAAACACACAGAAAATGGTTAATTTTTGCTAGCCCACGTAAATTTAATTAAGTGTACTATGAAAAAACATAGTAAATTTTTTAAAAAATGTCAATAGTGACAATGTCGTCAAAAATAATGTCTACAATTTTTGTAATTGACAGTGAGAATTCAGCTTTTTTTACTATTTATCACTCATAATGTTGACGCTTTTCAGTTCTCACATATAAAACTTTATGTTTTACATAATAAAAACTTCTCATTTTTTGATATGTTGTATTTTTGACTTTGCTCTTTCATATTCTCTAATTTTTAAAATAAAATTTATATTTAAATATAATACTTTCACATAAATATCTTAACTTTTAATTTCTTTATTTAAAACTATAATAAAATAAAAACTATACAAGTATTTTTTAACTTTTAAATACCAAAAAACCATCTAAGATTTACTTTTTATATATTACGCTTTTTAAGTTGTTTTGTTTGGTTTTTTACATAAATTTGTTTATTTTAAACCATTTTACTTATTATTTAGGACAAAAACACTTCCAAACAGCCCAAAAGAACCAAGCGTCCTTCAAAGCCAACCAAACCCACCAAAAAGAAGCCTGTCTTATCAAAGAAGGCCACCCCCAAACCATCCCCAAAGCCCTCCCCTGAGCCCTCTCCTGAGAAGAGCCCTGCTCACTTCACTGGGGGAGAAGAATCTGATGGCTCTCTTACAGGCACAGTTTCTACAACTTGGCTTCTGACAAGGAGCCAACCAAGAAGCCGCAGCAAGGCAAAAAGACCCCACCCAAGAATAAGTCTCCTGCACATGAGGAGCACCACAATAAGCCCCCTTATGCTTTCTCACCCCCACCAAACTCCCCCCTTCAAGCTCATCTGGGGATGATTCAAAGCCCCACCCCAATTACTTCCCTGGCTTCCGCCATGCTCCTGCTGGCCCCTGGGACCCTCTGTTGGCCCAAAACATCTGCAACGTTGACGGCAAATTTAAGGTTTCCTCTTCCTTGCCCAAATACTTCCCAATCATGAGCGTAAAGGGTGGGCCAGCCATGGTGGCCAATGGGTATATCTTCAGCTGCAATAATGCCAACCAGGGCTTCAAGAGCTGCCATTACACCTGCAAGGACCGCTCCTGCCCAGTGCGGCTCAACACTGAGTGCTGGGACCTGGTCCAAACCATCAAGGGCAAGCATACCTGCATCATGCCCAACATCACCATAGCCCGCCTTCTCAAGTGGTATCTCGTCCAGGTGATACCCACCTCCAAAGATCTTTCTGCCACCCAACTGGCTGTGCTTGCTTGCAAGTGCCTCTCCCTAACCAACTTGAAGAGGGTTTTAACTCACAATCAGTTGGTCAAGTTTGTAAATGATAGACGTCAAGCCTCAAACCCCATGGCCAAGAGTATAAATTCACTGCCCCCTTTGGCTTTGGATAGGTCAGTCTTTCCCCGCCGTACTAAGAAATTCCCTCAAAAACCAGCTAAACCTCTCAATTCTCTTGAGGATTTAGCCCACACAATTGATGAGAGATTTGTGGTTGCATACCCTGTGGAGCCTCCGCTTCCCTCTGCCCCCTCCATGGAAGAAACCCTGATTGATTTATATTACTTGTTAGCCTGGTGTCAACTGTTGTTGAAAAATATTAGGGTTGCCCAATCAAAGTGTCCCACATCAGTGTCATTGAAAGCAATTGACCAACAAAACTCTAAAGGCAATTCTAGCCAATAAGAGACGGGTTTGGAAATTAATCCAAAACTCTCCAACTCTCCTGACTCAAGTCAGCAAATTTTGTTATCCAGCCAATCATATGCAAGTGAATCCAGTCAGGTGGCCTCCCCCTGACAACTCATCCCCTTTTAACAATGCCAGGGGACTTTTGGTCCCCTGCTTGTCAATTTTTCATTACCAATGAAGTTTTACAGCTTTCATACAAAATTTTAGTTTTATAATTGAGTGGAAACCCAGTTTGGAGTTTCTGTCAACTAGAGATTAAAGTGTTAGTAGTTTTAAGCAAACTTACCTTGTGCCGACCCGCCTCAAACCCGGCGTCTTTCCTGGACACTTTTAAATAGGCCCAAGTGTATAGCTGTTGTTGCTTTTGCTTTTGACTTCTAAAACAGTACTTGAAACTGAAAGCTTTAGTTAAAATCCAATATAAAATCTACTTTATCTTGTTGTTTACCTTTGACCACTTCAGCTTCAAACCTGCTTTTTGTTTAACTTCCTGCTCAAGCCAACCGCGCCCACCTCCAAGCTCCCGAGTCCATTCTGCTGTCCCTTGGTGGTCCCTTCTTGTGTGTCAGGGATCCAACCTGTGGGGGGTTCCTGAGAACTTGCGGGCAGACGGTCCGCGGGCCCAGGAGGGAGAGCTCACCACAGGATTGGGGCTAACTTTACAATATAAGATAACAATTTTCCAAGGACTGCCCAAGGTCTGCTTGTAGGCACCATTGAATCAATCAATCCAGTGAGGGTGATATACATCACCCCAAATATCTGGGTGGAAGTGGATTCATCAGTGGCAACAGATTCTTGCGGGCAGTCAGGCTGCAGGGTGAGGGGCAGCGTCATTGGAACCAAATATGCGGGCAGGAAATTTATACTTGTCGCAGAATCACAAAGGGGGCCGGATAATTTTGGTGCCTTCTCTGTATAGGAATTCTGTCTCTCTAGTTCTAGCTTCAGGGTTGTGGATTAAGATCTCCTCCAGAGTAAACTCTGAATACACTGTGTTGGGTGGGTACTCAGTAAAATGTACGGGGCCAAAGGGAGCTCCTGGTGGACAGTAAAGTTTGGGCGGCTGGTCCGTGGTTTCTTGGGGTAGGTGAGCACGGGGAGCGGGGCCGCGAGGAGTAGACTGCAGATGAAGTAAAACTAATAACAAGTATGATATGATCTGGTTGAACCAAAGGTTCATGTCACTTTATTGCAAGGATGGCAATGGGCATCTTCCTGGCGGCCCAGGGTATAAGTATGCCCATCTGTCATGGTAAAACTTTCACAAATTCCGTTGGCCTGGGTTTTCCTGATTACCAGGTCTTCCCAGTCTTTGGTGGCATCAATTGCAGGGGTTATTTCATTAGCTGGTTCAAACTGAGGAAGCTCAAATTCCCTAGTTAGGTTGTGGGATTGGTTGCCTCTGGGTGGCCTGCGTTCTATGGGAAAATTCTCTGTTTCCCCCTCTGTGCGGGCCCAAGTTATTTTGGAATCAGTGGCTGGACCTGCCTGTTGATTGGCTGTTTTATCAGGAACCCCCAGTGTGGAGAGTATTGGCATAGGTACATTTGGTTCATCAAGCTTAAAAGGATTTTCTGAAGTCAAATCCTGTTCTGATTTGAGCCCAAAAAACTGTGAGCAGCCGGGTGGCTGGCCCTGCGGGCTGGCGGCCCACAAGATGCTGGGGTTTGAGTTTCGTAGTTGGGGCTTTTTGATAAGCATAGTTGATAAGAGTTTGTCACTTGTGACATTGTGAGTACCTTGCTTGGGTCAAATTTTATTGTTTACAGAGTTTAAAATCTTACAAATCTCACCCACATTTTGTGAGGATTGCTACTATGTTACTCCCTGTTCTAAAATTTATGGTGTTTTCTGTGGCCCTGTTTCTACTGATATTATGGTCTACGTCTCCAGATCTATGGTCTAAAATCTCCTCCTCTGCTTGCCTTGTGGGCGACAACTCTTCCAGTCTCTTGGACCTCTCCAGTAGTCTCCTGTTTTTGGGTGAGGCCATGGTAAAAAGTCTGACCTGTGACAACTTGGATTTAGACACCATAGACTACACCCTGTGTGCTCTTGTAAGTGAAGAAATTTTGGTGTCCCTGTCTCCTGTCCTGGGGAAGAGCAGCTCAGTGCCCCTTTATGCTCCTGTTATGCCTCCTCCTGTCCTCTCCCGTACACCCTGGTTGCTCCCTGGTTTTGCGCTGATGGCTCTGAATGCATACTTGCCTCAGATGTCCTCTGTGTCCTCCTTGTGGTACCCCCTTTGAGCGGCTGTCCCAGTCCTCCACTGGGCGGCATCCTGGTGGCTTTTTTCACCAGGATGGGAGCCAAACTTAGTTAGTTTAGCCCCCCTCTCTCACAAAGAGTGCCACCAACATCAAGGACCTTATCCTCACAGATGCCCTCAAGAAGACAGAGGATGATAAGATGTTCCTGCTCCATGACAATGGACAGGAAGTGGAGGATAGGATTGTAGCCTATGCCACAACCCAAAACCTGGAGCAGCTCAATACTGCTACCACCTGGCTATGCAACGGCACATTTGATACTTGCCCCTCCCTATTCAAGCAGCTTTGGGTCCTGCACAGGCAATTTGATGCCCAGGTTATCCCCCTTGTGTTCTTTCTCCTTCCTGGTGCCAAGACTGAAGTCTACACCAGAGCTTTCAAGATCGTCCAGGATGCTTTGAGCTCCCTTCCCACCAAACAGCTCCCCCCTCCCACTCACACCACAAGGGCAAATCCCTCCTCTGCTGAGAAGGATGAGCCCACCATAGCTGCAGAGCAGCTAGCTCATGCTGCGCTCACTTGGGCAAAATGGGATTATTATAGACTTTGAGCTTACTCAGTTCAGAGCCTTTGAGACCACTTTAATAGAGAAGTAAATAGCTACTTCTTCCATTTCAGTAAGGCCCTCATCAAACATCTCAAGCGTGAGAAGGACCTTTTTGAGAAGTATCTTAAAAATGGTAAGGGGAAGTGCTGCTTTGCCCTTACTCAGTTTGCTGCCTTGGCTTTTGTGTTCCCGGAGCATACTGGGCTTGGCTTTGAGGCCCTCCTGGAGGACGCTTACATAAAGAAGCACTCCATTATCTTCAAAGATTACTTGGATTACTTTGAGCGCCAATGGGTGGGCAAGAATGTGACTGCCTGGAGAGGTAAGAGCGGGGCCACTGCCCCTTGGAACTGTCAAGGCGCCTGCCTCAAGGGGGAGATTAAGACCACCTCTAGCCTTGAGGTTTGGCATAAGCACCTGAAGGTGATGTTTGGGTCAAACCCCAAATATAACAAGTTCTTCTCTAAGCTACAGGAGGAGCAGGCCCGGACTGTCTCCAAGTTCCGCAACCTGGCCAACCAGGTGGCCCCCAAGAAGCAAAAGTCCAAGGAGCAGGACTACCAGGAGCACATGCAGAAGATGGGAAGGAAAAAGTACAAGGTGGCGGAGATTAAGAAGTACCTTGAAGACGTTGCCACTGCTCTTGCTGGTGGCTTTAATTAGCCAAATAAACTTTGCTTTGCCTATATATTTTTTAATTTTAAGCTTTTAATTTTTTTATTTATTTATATTTTACTAATATTTTTAGGTAAAAATGGTAAGTTTCAGATACAGTTTCAATGTGGTTTAGTAAGAAATATCTTATATTTTGTTAATTTATCTTTAAGCTATGAGATATTTTCAGTTATGCTTATATAAAGTATAATAAATTAAAATTATAATTTTCTTATATTTTGTAGTTATTATGATATATAAAATATCTTTATTTTTGGTTCATTGGAATTTTAATTTTTATGGGAATAAAAAATAATTTTATAGTAAAGAATGTAATTTACATAGTAAACTGAAAATTAGTTGATTATATCTCCTTATTCTTATTACTTATGGTATTTTTTATTGTATTTTTGAACTCTCTGGGGTCATTTTAGTATAATACTGTATTTAAAAACAATTTTTATATTAAAATATTCAGGGAAAAGTGTACCCTTAATTAAAAAAGTTTCAAAATCCAGAAAACAACATTAAGTAAAACCGGGTTGTCACTTTACTATAGTGTCAACCTTTTTAATGTCAACATGGGTGCTGTTGCCGATTCCTGCATGAGCTAGAGAAGAATGCTCTGCTTGATATCAGGAATGCGCTTCTAGTCAGGCTTAGTGGGCTCAGATGAACTGGGATCCTGATTGGTGACAGGCTTGCAAGGCATGGGTACCTTGTTGTAGAACGCAGCAACATTTTTGAGCACTAACTGTCCCTCATCAGTTCTGAAGAACTCAGGCTCCTTGTCATCCTCCTGATTGCCATCACTGACGTAGGGCTTGTAGCTAGTATCAAGTACAGGCTTCACCTTCTCCAGCATGGCTGACGGGGCCGGCTCTTGCTGGTACACAACGTCGAACACATACGAAGTAAGTTCTACCTCCTTGTTTCTAACTTTCTTTGTAGTGGTGACCTTGGTTGGCTTCCGGGTCAGCTTGGGGACCCAAGGGTTTATGCTCTGCACCCTAGCAGCTTGTGCTCCTTGAACCGGCTGTGTCAGTGCAGCATCACTATGAAACTCTCCTCTCCCATCTTCTCCTTGAGTAGGCACTTAGGTTGCACTAACTCTATTCTTTGACCCGCGGGGGCGACCGCAACCGCGGCGCACAACGGGTGTATTGGTACTCTGGTGTTGTGTTCCTTCCATTTTAAAATTTAATAAAATATTAAATAAATTTCAATTAAGTTACTCCCTAATTTTAATTTTTGCTTTTATCTGAATATGGATATTTTAATTAGAGTTTTTCCCACCCAATATCCCAATTATAGATTTTTTATTTCTTAATTAGTTGTTTTTGGTTTTACAACACTCATTTTAGAATACTCAAAAAAATCCACCCATTTCCCTAGATTTTACTGCCAAATTCAAACACCCAGCACAATTTTCTATAAATTTATTTTTCAGATCTTGTGTCTTATTTTAGATACATTGGTATCATTCATGATTACAATCCATTGCACACATTGTGTGAGTGATTTTGTTTACATAGTGAGTTGCTATTGTGTTTTGTTTTTGGTTTGAGTTTTGACTCACCTTGCTTGGGTGTATTTTGTCACCAATTCACACAGTAAACATATGTACACCGAAAGTCAACTCACACCATTTTGTTTGTGAATCAATGTATTTTGGATTGTATTCTGAATGGTTTCGCTTTGCGTGTGAGCCCTTTGTTGTTGTGTTGACTCATTTTGCCCATTAGCGCCAATAACCCTGTTAACAGAGTGTATATTTTAACCTGAGAGTTGGATTTTGTTTAAATCTGAGGTATTTTTGGTTGTCGCCATAGCTTTTAAAACTACTGCACTTGGCTGTCTATCTGTTCCCCAGACTTTCAGTTTTAATCCCCCAGAGTTAGGCATCCATGCCTGTACCGGCATGAGATAATGATTTATTGTGAATCACATGTTTATTTTCTATTCCAAATAACAGAGAAGTGGCAGAGCCTTGTTAGTCTATTGGCAACCCCATTATGAGTAAAAAAGCCTATGGTTCAAATTGAGGAGAAGAGAAGCTGTTATTGTGGATATCTATCCTTTAATATTAAGATAATCCTCTGAGCAATTACCTGAGCACAGCAAGTGGGCAGAAGCGTGTTAACTGAGATATTCCAAGCTTGAATTGCCAGATCCCTATCCAATTCTAGTCAAGGCTAGCTAATCAGAGTTATGATGATTGATCTAAATCAGATTTGGGATAAAGAGGCTATCATTAGAGTTTTCCAATTTATTCAAATCTATCAATGGAGTCAAGCTCCTGATTCTATTAGAGTTGATGGACAAAGTGTTGGTGGCTTGTCTACTACTAGGCTAGGAGGATAATGGGCCAGTCGACTCATAGAACTCAGATTTTCTGACAGTACTCATGTCAACAAAGTATCAACATGGGTACTATTAATATGGGTGCTGTTGTGTCTATCCTGATTGTTTATTTAAAAAGAAATATCGTATAATAAATTAATATACATGGTAAACCCTTGCATCTGAAGAAAATGATCAGTTTCCTTATAAATAGCTTACAATTGTTAATATTTCTGATGGCTTACCACCTGTAGATGACCCTTTTTTATATGGATTGAACTAAACAGAGGCCAGAGTATATCCTCAATTCTGCCATTGACTCTCATTACAGGCTTGCCCTGGCTGAACTCCTAGATTTTGAGTGACTTAAAAGGCAAGAAAGGGCTTGGGCACTGGAGTAGAAAAGCTAAAGGCAACCAGGGGTCCCAGCAAATATTACATTTGTTTAAGTAAGGCTTACAATGTTTAAAAAATTAGCAGGGTAAGTGGGGAGTTTAGCATGCTAGTAAGGAGTGATGATTTTTTTGAGGAAGACTTGCCACGCTTTCCAGAATCCGGGCTGTTGGTAGGCATTGTCATGATAGCCATATGAAAGGGACTTCCAATAAGGTGAGCCGTAAATGCTGCTACGTTGGTTCAGAGTCAAAGCCTTGTAGAGCTCTTGCATCATTGTGTGGGGAACTACATCATCTTTCTTTGAGGCCAAAAGTAAAATAGGACAATGGATTGGAGCCTGTAACCTATTGATGGAGCCAAGGGAATCCCAGGGGCTTTTTAAGAAGACGCGGGCTAAATAACGATAAGGAAGCCAGGCAGGGTACATGCTTGAAACCATGCCATGTATGCTGGTAAATGTATTTTCTAAAACAAGCCCATCTAAGTGCTTTGCAGCAACACATGCCAAATTAATTGCTACAGCACCGCCCAAGCTATGGCCATAGATGGCTGTTCTGGCACCAGCGTATTCACGTCGGATTTCCTCCAATATGTGTTTGCTATCTTCCTCAAGTCTTTTCTGTGAAGAAGAGCCTGAAGAGTCTCCGTAGCCACGCAAGTGAATTGCAATTACACGCAGTTTAATTCCAAGGACGTCCCCTTGTTTAAGAAGCCCTTCGAACAGATCTTTTCGATGGTACATGTTTCCAGCATTGCCTTGAAAATAGATTACGTTGACTTCAGGGCTACCTACGCTAGAGCTATTCTCCAAAAGAAATCCACGCAGGTTAACACCCCTGAATACCTTGTGCTTCAACCATGAAAAAGAATTGAGATCACTTTCATATTTCAGCAGATAGGGTCTGAACTTCCAACCATTAATGTGAAGCTGTGATTCTTTAAACGTCTCTTTCCAGGATTCTGGATCCCTGGCTCCGAGTGGAAGATACGGCATGTATATTAGTTTGGACTGGAATAGCACCATCATTAGGCACTTGTAACTATAAACAATTAGCGGTACCCCAACTACACAGGCCGATATCGCCGTTAGAGTTACAACAGATCGGCTAGGAACCAAACCCTTCTGCCAACTGCGCTTGACTACGGCCCTTTCTAAGAGCTGCTTCGTTTTTAACATACTGGTGCAGTTATTCTGAGACCAAAGAAATCTTCAATCTAGACAACTGATTAAGCTACATATAAGAGATCGTAGTGGTATAGCTGATGTTTATCACCAAAAACCAAAAATCCCCTGCTTGTTATTGCTGATTAGATTAACCTTTCAGCCCAGTTTCTATATACCAAAAACGAATTCACTTTTTTAAAGCATACATGAAAAACTCAAAGCAAATAAACCTAAATTGAAAAGGCTACCAATAAGATCACAATAAAAGTTCTATATAACCTTCAAGCACTACTATTCACGATGTTTCTTTAGAAAGAATAGATATTTTCAGTAGCCTAGAAAATCAAATTTTGATAGCCTTGGCAAGTGGCTTGCCGCTAACTCTTTAAAAGCAACTACACTCACAAGAACATTGGAGTTTAAACCAAAGGAGTTATTTCTAAAGATATTATAACCTCCGCAGTGGCTTCAATCACAATGTCGAAGAAAGGGCAGCTGTATATTGGCATTAGTTACATTCTTATACTACCGCAAGAGTTTTATGTGAGAAAACCTTAAATTTTTAAGAAATCCGGAGAAGGGCTAGTAACCACAAGCTGAATTCCTTTTTCGAGAGAGTAACATTATTTGTGCCCACAGGTGCAGCCTGATTCATTGCTATATTATAATGGCCCTACCATATCTTTTTTGTTTCAATCAAGCAAATAGTGATCATAATCTTCTTGGGAAGCTAACGATATAACTCAAAGTGAAAAGGTTGGGGAATAACGAAAGTTTTGAAACCAACCAGCTTTGGTAGCTTTGGAACCTTTGGAACCAGGAAAGGCGCGCTTAGGATTAAGCCTCGATACCCCACCAGCTCATTAATGACAGCAAGCCTAGAAACACCAAACTTGTGCAAATCAAAAACGGCCAAATCAAACGACAGAAAGTCAAACTGGTATCCAAATCGAATTACCATTAAAGACATCTGCCAAAACCATGTAATTAAAAATAGAAAGTATCTTCAATTAAAATTATTCTCATTGCAGTTTAAAATTTCTGCAAAGCTATAATCAAGTAGAGAATCAGATCTTAATATTAAGTAGTCACTAAATCATAAGATAATGTACTATTTTAAAAATTGTCTTTATATCAAAAAATAGAAAATAACTGAAGCTATGCCATGAATAGCACATTCAGTGTCAGGATACCAGGCCTGTCACAGTAGGTTCCATAATGCCGGGTATTGTCCATCCAAGTAAGAAGGCTCGGAAGGCCGGAAAACCTGTATCGAAATTGACCGAGTTAACGGATTTAAACCAAACAGTCAATCAAAAATGGGTCACAGCTGCTCCAGTCTGCCAGCTGAAACCAGCTCCCCCTTTCAAACTGACCTTGATAAATTGACGTAATATGAGGGTCACCTGATATGAGCTTGTTAATCAGCATGGTTGTCAGAAACTGGTCACACAAGGGTTCTTTGCAACCTGGACTAGATACTTACTTGACAATGTGGAAGGAATAGGAGGTCAAGACTCAGGTGGTATTGCTTAGTCAATTTTTCTGATATATATTGAATAATTTTCCCTGTTTCAATTCTAAGAGTTGAGTCCTCCTAAATTTACTCAATAAAAATCAATTATCCCAAGTTATAATTTTAAAATTTAAAAATGCATCCGGTGATCGGGTTGTTGTGGTATATCCCGTACAATCTGATTCTGAACCAAATCATTTCTGGAAGATGGGGCCCTGCAGTTGGAACTTTGTTGTCAGTGCCGCCAAATGTCAATTTCATGCCAGCCAATTTTGTAGCTCCTCCCCCCATTCTTGAAACTGAAAATTGTGTCACTTCCCAATGCCCAGAATTTCACGCTAAGATGCATTGATGCTTTCCCAGGTCATTTGTCTTGGATTACTCTGGTTAGGACTAATTGTTCTACTTAATCCTGGAGTTACAATTGGAAATTTCACAAAAAATATCTGAAGCTGTGTTGGTGGTTAATCATCAATTCTATGTGGATTTGGGTGGTAATTCCCCATCACTTAGAAATGGCTTCATATTATCCAGTGATTTCCGCCACAGGCCATGTGGGATGGCTTGCCAGCTGTGGGGGAAGGTTGGGCTAGTGGACTAGCAGGCAGGGCCCACTGCAGGATTGTGCTAACTTGATAACATAAGGGAGTGAGTGTTTCAATAAAGACCAGGAGCCAGCAGCAGACATCATTGAGTCAACCAATCCCATGAATGCTATATAAAAAATACTAAAGAGCTCTACAGACAAAGTCTTTGATGTGAGGGCAGAAACAGGAAGATGGTTGGATTTTGGTGTGAGGATAGAATTTATAGGCATGAGGTAGGCTGGCTGGTAGTTATATTTACTATTAAATAGTAGCAGTGAATAGTGTGTCAACCCCCTTCTCTATTAACTTGGTAGGCTTTTTTTAGTCTGAGCCAAGAGATTTGACAATATGATATTTTCTAGGGTAAATTTATTATATTCATGGTTTGGAGGACATTTAGTGAAATGCACTGGGCTAAAGGGAAATTCAGGGGGAAGTACAATTCAGGCTGTAGATCAGAGGGAGAGTTAACTGTTTGGATTTTGAAGGAATGTCAGGATTGCCAATTTTCTCCCCCTTGAAACCTGGGCCCAAGGGCGGGATTCAAACCCTGACCCTGAATCCCAGCGGGCCGCCTGCTCTGAGGACTAAGGGGCTGCCTGCCCGCGTTTTCCTGGGGTTGAGCCCCTGCAAGCTGAAGCCAAGAATGATTGTCCAAATGATGAAGCAAGCCAAACCAAAGGAATCATTGCACCAAATTGAGTATTAATCACAACGCCTAAAGGATGTAATGATTTGGCAACTATTAGCTTCATAAACTTGAAGTCTACACCAGCAACCAATCAAGAGTCACCCCAGGAGAAGGCACAGGCCCGCAGCCTGACCCCATGACCACAACTCTAGAGCAAGATAATCAAATAGCAAATTCAAGATTTTTGATTGATGAAAGAACTCCCAGCCCAGGTGCCATTTTGCTGCCTTTGAACCCAAGCACCCAGATCCCCTGGAACCACATTTCCCAATCCCCTGAAGAAACCCCCATGGAAAATGTTAACTTTTCAAACTGGGTTGCTATATAGACCTAAGGACCCCACACTCCAAACTTATTGCCATTTTTGAATAAAAGTTATGTTATTTTGGCTTACACAGCTACTGCCTTATTTTGTCTTTGCCATCTATCAAATCAGTGCAAGATCATTCAGCCCTCCTGCCTCTCCACCTGCAGATTCCTCTCCTCCAGGTGTTCCCTTTGGTCTCATCTACTTCACAGAGTACCCTCTGAAACCCAAATATAAGGATTACACCCCAGAAAAGAACCTCGGACTAGATCCCTTGGCCTGCATACAATCTGCAGTTAGATACAACCATCAAGGCCCCTGGATACTATCAACACCCAAGTTGGTTAAAGGAAAGTTCAACTACCTGCCTACCTACAAACTCAATATGAAACCGCCTGTGACCCCCAAGCCAATGCCTGCCTCCTCACCCAATCTCCCCCCAATCACACTGGCAAAGTGTTTAGGATTGTGTATATTACCCTCACTGGGGTGATTGATACAATAATCCTGGCCGCTGACCCGTGGTCCTGGGTGGGGAAGTCCTCCTCCTACCTCTTTAAGTTAGGTCCTCTCTTGTGATGGGCTCTGCCCACAAAAACCCGGCCCGTGTGGTCCCTGAAAACAACAGGCTGCCAGCCCAAGCTTGGATCCCTGGCAAGGAAGGTAGATATGAAGGTTTCATATGCAAGTGATAGAAAACTAGAACAAGATAAGATAAAAGCTGAGTGAACCAAATGTTCATAACATTTTATTTTCAAAATGGTCATGAAGCCTGGCTCTGAACTAGTGAGGCAAAGCACCTCCTTTTCAGGCTTTATCTGGGGTTGAAATTTTATAGAACAGATGGAAATATCTTTGGGATTTTTGGTGAAAGAATGGCACTGGGCCCTGAAGGTTGCTCACTGATTGTCTTAGGAAAAATAATTTTGAGATTTTTCAGTTTATATGTGATTTTCTCAAAAGTCAGGCTGGCCAGAAAAATGTGAATCAATGGACAACATTTACCTAAATTCCAAGTGTTCACCATTGAAAATTTCCCCTGAAAGGTTAATCAAGTGGCTAATTGGATGAGTTTCTTCTTCAGCATGGGCTATGAAGTTATAATTTGACCTAGAAATTTTATTTTTGAACTATTGGATAAAATCTTTGGTAAAAGATGGACTCTTAACCTGATTATATTCATATGCAAGCCACAAAAACAACTGTCTTCATGACATTAGGTTAACTGGGTTAGTAGCCTCTAGGCCAGTTGGGACTGTGTTTAACCCATTACCAGAAAATTTTTCAGCTAGGTGCATTATATTATAATTCATTACATTCAGAAAATTTAAATTTTACCTATATCTGGTTCAAATCTTGAAGGTGATAATTACTCTTTCCTTTTTGCTCTTTGATGGTATGTTATTCTCTTAAAGGAATCAACTCTGGTTTTTTTCAATAGTCTCAGTGGTATTTGCCTTATCTATCCTGATGAAAAATGATTCAGTTATCTACCTAATGTTTTGTGGTTTTATGAAGCATTATATAATTTATTATAATTTTTAATAAAGTCCAAGTTTGGCTCACTATCTTTTCTTTTATGCTTTATGTACTTTGGTGCACCCTTCCTATCCTTGCCTAGAGAAGACTATTGTATAAACTTTATTCCCAGGGCCTTGAGTTAACCCCTTTAGAAATATCTAAAGAATAGCCCTTAGCTTATTATGAGCTCAATCCTATAGCTATGATCTTTTGTATTTTTAGCTGCATCTAAAGAAGAACATGGCAGGATTGGTGCTCAATACATGGCTTTAAACCCCATGGCTATCCCATTCAACTCAACATGAAGTAGTTTTTACATCTTCCTAATTGTAAAAAAACTGACCAAAGTCATCCATCCTCCAATCAAAGAAGAAATATTAGGTCCCATATTTGTCCCACTGTCTTCAACCTGGACAATAGAACTTATCTTATATTTTATCCTATATACAACTTGGAAATACATTAAATAACTTCTACCATCATTATTCTTCCCAGAGAGGGATCTGTCACCACATATAATGTTCTCAACCTTCAAGTACAGTTTAAAATCAATTAATATTCTAAAACAATAGGTGTACCTGTTTTGCCCAGCTATGCCTGCAGCTCGGTTAGTTCATAGCTAACCTGGTATCCTCTTTCACCAATCCAGCCCTGGTTCATCATCAGATAGTATTAAAAATACACTTTTTGAGGTACCTGCCTTATTTACTGCTGTGTCTAGTCACTGGAACTATTTTATCACATGTCAATAGTGGATACATACCCTATTTTCTTTAATATTCAATAATCAGCACAATTATATCACCTCTCAAGCACACATATTTAGCTCTATAGACTGCATTTTTATCTCCCTGCCTGGGGTATATCCACAAACACATGTATATTGTTGGGAATTTTGACCAAGCAATGATGCCAATTATGACAGAGCCCACAGATTGGGATTGCTACAACCAAATCCATAAATTAGTAGTACAAAATACAATGATATTAATTATGATGGAGCTCGCGGATATGAATTGCAGCTACCAAATAACATATATTGGTAGTATAAATTATATGCATATTGAATTAGATGTAGTCTGCTGACCTGAGCCTTAAACTAGCCAATGATAAGCGCCACCATGGCACTTTAAAAATACACAGGCGCTGCGGCGCTGCCTAGCAACTGGATTAGGCGCCAAAGCGCCAAACTACTTTCATGTCAAGCACCACTGAAAATTATTGCAAGCACTGCAACACCACCTGGCAAATATTGCAGGCGCCAAGGCGCTGCTCTACTTTTACATCAAGCGCCAAGGTGCTGGGTTTGATTCCCCATAATTTTGAATTCCCATATTTATTACATTAATAAGCATTAAGCTTGCAGGATGCCAGAGAAGTAAGAAGTGATCCTGAAGTACTCAATTATTCCACGCCAGCAAGGATCACCTGTGCTGGGTGAAGATAAAGACATTCTATTGGTTGACGTGCAATAAGCGCCAAATCTAGATTAAATATTACCCAAATTAGGGGCGTTTTAGAATATCTTAGAAGACATTGCTAGCAGCCCAGAGATTAACCCTGTAGTAGGTATAAGAAGAATTAATCATTTACAATAAAGTCATCTTTGAAGAATCTTTATTTTATCCTTAATATGGTTGGCCTTTATCCTAACTGTTAAGTGCTTCTGTGTGGTCAGAAGCCATTGCTGGGCAACAACCATGGTTCTGTTCAATCCTGGCTCTTCTGATACAATACTACTCATATCCTCACATATGACTGTATTCTGGCAAATTTCCTATGCCCTATAATCTCAAGTAATTATGGCGCTGTGAAGCAAAAAGCGCAACATATATGTTTCATCAGCTATAACAACCCTGACAGCCCCAAGTTGATTATGCTATTACTGCTCAGATATCTGAATTTAAATGGCTATCAGGACAGCTCAACAGCTTTTTGCATTCATATCAATAACCAGCTGCAGCTCCTTGACAATCCTCTGTCTATGAGAGGCTCTGAAATTATTGAGGCGTTTGGATAAGCTATAAATGCTGATGTAGCCATCATTCAAGAGATACAGGGGTGTGTAGCTGAGCTATCTGAATTTATCCCAGCAGCTCCTATCTTTCCCCTGACTGAAGATATGCTTAAAAAAGAGGTTATAGGATTCTTTTAATGAGCTGAAAACTACCACTTATAACCAATACATGCACAAGGTTCCTGAACAGCATAATATTTAATTAGCTACACTTATCATCCAAATTACAGCCTTACAACAAGAACTGTCTACTATGTGAGCCTATTTGGCCTTCTCTTCAAGCACAGTGGTGACCTCTGATGATAATAGATGCTTTCCAGATTAGCCTTATATAATTGTGCCAGAAAACTAATTGTGTCAAATAATGAAATTGATCACCTGAAGGATTCTCATACTAGATTGAATAGCTGCTTATAACAGCTTAACAGATTGACTGAGTCAGTTAACAAGAAAATTTTCTTTCTATCTTTGAGCCCTGTACTTATTACTCATATTGAAGATCTCTCAACTGTAGTAACCACTCAGGGACATTGTATTAGCACTGCTGATCAACATCTTGGTGCTGCTATAGAAACTAGAACCTACAACATAATCTCACTTGGCACCTTAGAAGAGAGTGTAGCCTGATTTAGGCTTTATAGACCCCATCTGAATCAGAGGCTTACTATTTCCCTTAAATTGATATGATTAAAAGTAACAATAAGGAAATAAGTCCTGAGGTGTGTTTCAAACCCAAATTCAGCCAGTTTTTTATCCCAAGACCTTGAAAGTTTATGTCTTCTTAACCATCTATAAAGCTGATGTGTGTTAATCCTATTATTGTATTAATAAGAAACGCATCTTGTTATGGCTACACTCTACCTTTAAAGAGATGTTTGTCCTATAGTTACTTTTTGTCACCACTTCAGAAGAGATTAAACAACTCTTGGTTGATAATTTTGATAGGAATCTAATCTTAGAGGTGAATAAGTACACCTTTATGCATATTTCCTCAAACCTAATGTCAAAACCACAGGCTTGACCAACCAGCAAGGTTCCAACCAAGTGGGTTTGTGACCTGCCATCCGCTTATCTGGTCACCCAAAGCCAGACTAGGAAGTTGACTCAAATTACTAAATCCAACAACATGAACAGATGATGATCCTTTACAGTGGATACCTTGATTTGGAGCTTGACTCATTATCAGGATCAAGCCACCCCCTCCTTCCATCCAGCCGTGTGATCACCAATCTTGTTCCTGTTATCCTTGATTCACATGAAATATATAATACCTATCTCCCAATAAATATTATTATCTAGTTTCCAAATATTTTTCCCCTTATAACTCTGCTAAAACAGCACAGTTACAACATTGGTAGCAGAAGTAGGTTCTCCATCCTACTTTATTCCCCAAAATTCTGCTTGTTGCCTGTACTTGCTGTGTCTAACAAATCCTTGATAGAATCATGTCTGGCCTCCCAGTGGACTGAACACCGTATGCACCCGGCACTGCAATACCTTATGAGTTTGTCCTCTACCAACCATGGTGATACCACTTCCTGCATTCAATGCCCTGTCTGCCCAAGGGTTCTTCCAGGCACCCTCTGCCATGCCCCGTACAACTGATGAAAATACCATGCCAGCCTACATAGCCCAAAGACTTTGAAGTGCTACCCTAGAATCCTTTGCTGGGGCCAACAATAACAATGCCACTCCGTGGATCCAGTTGGCCCAAAGCAAACTGGCCCAGATGGAATGTCCACAACAATTCTGGATTGCAGAGATCTCTATCCAACTGACTCATGACACTGGCACCTGGTGTGACAAGTGGCACAAAGAACACACCAACAAGAACTGGGATACCTTCAAGCAAGACTTCTTGGCAAGGTTTGTGCTCAAGGACATAGTGCTCTTGATTATACACCAAGTAAAGAACCTAACCCAGACAGGCACTGTGAAGGAGCTCACCCATGTCTACAAGGAACTCCAACTTTTGTGCACCCTCTTATATGGCTTTTGACACCCCAGCCACACACCTCATGTACTATGGTGCCCTTAAGTTGCACGTAATGAGGCATGTGAACCTGTACCAGGTGACCAACCTGCAAAGCCTGTATTGCAAATTGAAGAAAGCAGAACAAACCTCCAACACACTTCATAAGGCACAAACTGGGAAACAAGAAAGACCCAAGGATTACCATCCAGGCAGGCGCTCCTCTCAACCACCTCCTGGAGGCAATGGGAACAACACCAACCACAAACCCACAGGTTCAAATGGACATGGAAATGGAAACAATGGTCAGTCAAACTAGACCCATTTCCGCATCACTGCCACACAAGGCAACCAAGACAAGGGAAAAGCCCGGTGAGAGCATTAAGCAAGCCAAGCTCTCCCTGCACAACTCCTGACTTGCCCAACAATGAGTACTGCCCCAAGGACGTGGACCAGTGTCCAATGATCCAAGTACTGTAAGATCCACAATAAAAACCTGTGATGGTCTACCTCTTTAACAAAGTAAAAGAAATAGTATTGTAGATAGAAATTCAATGATAGCTTAAACTATCATATGCAAAGGTAGCTTTATTTATAGTGTTCAGAGTTCAAGAAGGCAGAGGCAAAACATTATATCATGGATGACATAATTTTTAAGCATAATGTAGAATATTAGCTCATTTTTTGCAGGAGACCGGGTTAAATTCAATTTTGCTTGTGATTGGGGTTCTTGACAAGTTGTTATTGTTTAAAAAATGTTGTCAGGGTTAGTGAGACCTTTTGAATGCAAGTCCAAACATCAATTTCTGTTCTGTACTCAATGAGTTACGCACAAATGAAAGCAGACATTCATGCATTAGCCTATTCATGCAAAATGCATGAATATCCATCCTTGAGTAAGTTGCAATTTTACTGTTACCTGGCCCAGATATTGGATACTTCACAATTTCTATTGGCTAGGTAATTTATGTCAGGATAATCCTGACAAGTACCCTTAGAAGATCCAGTTCTCTTTATCATTGCCAGACATCCCAATAAACTGATGTCTTACCCTTTCTTCTTTTGCAGTTACACAGGCTCAGCACTCCTGGACTCAGGCGCGGATTAAACCTTAGTCAAAAGTAGCTTTGTGGACAAGTTCAAGCTAACCACTAATCCTTTGTGGATTAAAAACGTGGTTTTAGCTGATGAAAACCACATTGCAGTGACAAGGAAGACTGCCCCCTTCTCTGTCATGCTCAAGAACCTGCACTCCATCATCCAAGGCCCTTTTATTGACTTTCCCAAGTTTGACATTGTACTAGGTTTGGATTGGCTGAGAAAGAACAATCCCCATGTAGACTGGGCAACCTCAGTATTGACAATCAAACGCAAATGCGTCAACCACCAGATATACCCTGATTCAGTGGACCAACTCCTATGCAACCATGTCTTTGTACGCATTAAAGAAACCCTGGACAAAAGGAAAAACCTCAAGACCATTGACTGGGACTCCTGCCAGTATGAGATCATACACTTCAAAGATCACCAGGACACCACTACGTCTCAGGATTGCAAAATTGTGGCTCATCATCCAGAAATCTTCAAAGAAGCACTACCCAGGTTACCCCCAAAAAACACATGCAACATTCCATTCAACTCAAGGGAGCTGTACCCAAAGCACAACCCATCTATTGCCTGACCCCAAATGAAGATGACACCTTACACGTCTACCTTAAGGAGGCCTTGGAGAAAGGACTTATCTGTTCCTCACAATCCCCCTTTGGAGCCACCATCTTCTTTGTGGCCAAGAAGGATGGTACCCTGCACCTGGTCACAGACTACTGAGCCCTAAATGAAGTTACCATCAAGAATTGTTACCCACTACCACTCATTGACAACTTCTTTGATGCCCTGGGTGGTGCCACAGTCTTCTCCAAGATTGACTTAACCGCAGGATACAACCAGATCCGTATCAAGGAGGAAGATATCCCCAAGACAGTCTTCCAGACAAAGTATGTCTCATAAAAATGTGTGGTACTCAATTTTGGCATGACCAACGCCCCCTTGACCTTTGTGACCTTCATGAACAAGGTGTTTGCCCCCCACATAGGCAAACACGCCTTGGTCTACCCGTACAACATTATTGTCTATAGCCCCTCAGTGGAGCAGCATCATAAGGACCTGGAAGCAGTCTTTGACACCCTAGCACAACACAAGCTGCTAGTCAAACCCTCCAAATGCCAGTTTTTCTGCAAACAACTGCCCTTCCTAGGACACATAGTCTCAAAAGACGGCATCAACCCCAAAAGTCAGAAGATACAGGCCATCTGCAAGATGCCACCACCCAAGGACAAGTCAGAACTCTGTAAGTTCCTAGGAATGATGGCCTACGCACACCGCTTCATACCTGACTGTGGCGTTTTGAATGCACCTCTATCCGCCATAACTGGCACCAAATCCAAGTTTGTATGGACCCCCAATGAAACCTCTGCTTCAGACGTCTCAAGGAGAAACTCACAACAGCGCCTATCCTACAGTACCCCAAACAAGATGGGGAATACCAAATGGAAACAGACGCCTTTGATGCATCTATTTGGGAGTATTAAAAATCAAAAACAATAATGGTGACTTCCTACCTGTAGCCTACAAATTGCAAAAATTGACTGACAGTAAGTGCCAATACCCCATCCACAACAAAGAGTTGTTGGCCATTGTACATTGCCTAGTCAAATGGCGTTGTTATTTAGAGCAACAGGAGGAGTTAACAGCATTGACCAACCATAAGTTGCTCATATATTTCAAAACCCAAGCAAATCTGTCTTGTCGCCAAGCTTGCTGGATGGAGCTCTTGGAGAGATTCAATATGCTCATACAGTACAAATCTGGTCCAGAGCTTGCCATGGCAGACACACTCTCACGCCTGTACATAAGAGCCACAAGAGGAGAAAATGGGATCAACCCAGACTGGCCTCTCCTTGTACTTCAAACAAAAGATGAAGGTTTCCCCCCAGCACCACAGACGTAACAAAGGAAGCAGTTATTAAGAATGAACACCTATTTGCAGACGTGCATGGGACCTTGCATCAAAAAATGTCCAACAGGACCACCATCCCATATGTTCCCACCCATCAGCAAGTGGACACTATCCTGTGTTACCATAGGGACCTAGGACACACAAAGACTTGCAATCTCTATAAATTCCTCAAACATAAGGCATGGTGGCCAACCCTGTATTGAGATGTCCAAGAAGTCTTAGAACAATGCAAAGTATGCAAAAAGTTTGCAAGAAGTGAGACCCCACCTAAGTCAGTACTGCCTATCCGCACACAATTACTCTTCAAAGTATGGGCTCTTGACATTGTGGGCCCCATGCCAGGAAAACACAACAAAAAGAAATATATTATTACAGCAATAGACTTTGCCACCCACTGGCCAGTGACCCAAGCAGTAAAAACATACACCGGTAATGATATACGCCAATTCATAGGAAAGGAAATCATCAGCAAGTTCAGAAAGTAAGAACTATTGATAACCAATGGAGGCAAGGAATTGACCTATGAAGATACCAATGTATACCTCACAAAAAACGGGGTCAAGCACACAGTAACAACACCCTATCACCCTCAGGCCAATGGAAACGTGGAGCAACTAAATGGCAGCCTTGTGCAAGCCTTAGCCAAACTCACTGCCAGGAGACCTGAGGACTGGTATAAACAATTATCAGCTGTGCTACTTGTATGCAGAACTTGCGTGAACAGATCCACCAGGAAAAGCCCTTTTGAGTTGGTATATGGCACACAGCCCAATATTATTCAGGCATTATCAGGACCCAGGCTGGAAATCTCAAGCCAGGTTCCCCCTTGTTCAGAACCAAGGTCTTAGTGGCCAACGGTGATCAAACAGAGAAAGAAAACAAACGTCTAGAAAAGACATTTGTCCCCATCCAGAACAGACATGAAGTCAGTGGCAAAGTTTGGGTCATGAATGTCAACAAAAGTAAACTTCAACCTGAGAAAATAGGCCCAGCAATCATCTTAAAGGTAAACAAAAATAACATTTATCTTGTGCAAGGACTTGGGAAAAGTCAACAGGACAAGGTCCTGCACCATGATTGCCTGAGACCCTGTAAAGCAAGACAAAAACAGTGCAAGACTGCCCTACCCGCCACCAAACAACAGTTAGTTCAGTATAGTGCCTGGGCTCCCAACAACCTGCCCCCAGAGGAGGCCAACCTTCAGTTGGGGGTGAAAACAGCAGTCTTGACCCGCCAGCAAGGTTCTGAGTAAGCAGGTTTGTGACCTGCAATCCAATTACCCAGTCACTCAAAGCCAGACTAGGAAGTCAACTCAAATTACCAGATCCAACAGCATGAACAGATGATGATCCCTTATGGTGGATGCCTTGTTTTGGCGCTTGACTCATTACCAGGATCAAGCCAAACCCTTCACCATCCTGCCATGTGATCAACACTATCATGTTCCTGTTATCCACAATTAACAATAACTATATAATACCTATCTCCCAATAAAGATTATTATCTAGTTTCCAAATATTTTTCCCCTTGTAACTCTTCTAAAACAGCACAGTTAAAACAACTGCTTGTGCTAAAGCTCCCAAAACCAATCAACTCATCTTCTTTCACCTCAAATTCCAAAAGGCTCTGCTCACTTTCATGAAAAGTATCAAGATACTTCTAAAAGACAAACTTCTTGACTACACTGGCTCTGTGGTATGTGAGAATAGTTACACAGTGTTGTGAATTGGGTGGTCCTTTTGCCCAACTGTAATGACCCATTGTACAGGGTGTTAACAAAGACAAGTATGAGGACCTGATATACTTGGTGGTATAGACAGCAATGAACGTGGTGGACTTAGAGGGCTCTAGTAGGGGCCAGGGCGGAGTGTAAGAAGAAGCTAGTTGCAACTGTTCCTTATAATAAATATTGTTGGTGTTGCCCAGCATGGGCCCATACTGGCTGGAATTGAACTGGTGGCCCCCAAACCCAAGGCAAGCTGTAAGCACAGCTGTGAAGATGAGGTGGCTCATCTCCACTTGGTTTGGGGATTGGTTAAGATTAATCTAGTTTCTTAGTTAGAAAGATTAAAAACTAATATAATTTAGAGGGTATTCTCTCAATGATAGCACAAACTATCACTGAGAGGCAATTATTTAATTATAGTGTCTCCCAATGTGCAAATTTTTTCAAGTGGGAGTGAAATACAGGGATTAAAAAGCCCAAAAGTTTATATTTTGAGGGTTGGAGTTTGGCATTTATAATATAGACAAACTTTTTTCACCTGCTATCTGTGGCTGGAGGGCAATTCTTGATTGGGGCCAATAGGTTCTGAATGAGTTACTGCCAAGGTAGAAAATTGAGCTTGACAAAAATTTTCCCTATCTTCATGCACCCAAATTCACTTACTGAATGTGAGGGCATGAATTTGGGTGTTGATGAGCTTGTCAGTCCCTTCTGCTTTGGGATCATTCCCAATCTGAACAACAGTTCCTTCCAAAAAAGGATTTTGGGAAATTGCCTTTTTTGGTTTCCCAATTTGGCTATTTTTCCAGGGTGTGGAGAAGGACCAGCCAGCTGGTGCAGGTGGACAGAAGACAGCTGGCTGACTGGGTGGCTGGTGGGAATGGGCAGGCAAAACATATGATAGCTGACTGGAAGGGTGGGTGACGGCGGGCGTCTGCACAGTGGTGGCAGACTCCTGTGTGGTTGCAGTGGGTGCTTGCTTGGTGGTTAAAATGTTCTCACTCATTTTAAGCTCTGTTTGGATATTTAATTTGTTTGTATCATACATATTGCTTGTTTGAGATATTTTTTGAATAACCTGTGGCCTAGATAGTGGGATATTTTCCCATTATGGCCCTATTAGAGTCAATTTGGTAACATAGATACTGGTGTCAGGAATATTTCCAAAACTTTCCGGCCAAATGACATACATATATACTCAAACTGGCCCTACTTGGTAATAAAGGCTGCCTTGGGTTGGTTTTCTGTTTGAATCAAATTTGGTGAAAGCCACTGAAGAGGTCAATGTTTGATAACCATAATGTTTTATCAAAGGACAACAAGATGTATGAAATGCAAGGTAAGGGGTAGTTGTCTGTGATAATGACCTTGTTAAGGGGTATGTATTTGACGCACATCCTAAGCTTATTACTCTTCTTGTGCACAACAACCAGGTGTGACAATCATGAGGACTTTCTGGGGAAAATCATGCCTTGAGCTAGCATACAAGCAATATCTTTTTAGAAAAAGGCCTCTTTGGAATGAGGTAAGCAGTATAGTTAAGAAGCAATAGGGCAAGTACTACTGGTGTTAATTTCATGATCTACACCTGTATCCTCTTGGTTATTATCATTGTCAGTGACAATGTTTGTGGCAAATTTGAAGATAACTTCAATTAACTGTCTCTTCTGCACTGGGTCCAATATTTTTTAGAAGAAATCTGTTATGCCAATGGTGCAAAAAGGAAACTATCATCATAGCTGCTTCCACCAAAGACATCATGAAGATCTATTGACCATGAATTATGTCTAATGGTCATTTATTATCCAGATAGCCATTAGTCACTCCTAGTACACTGAAATTTTGTTAACCCAGAAGAATTGTGTACTGCATTGGAGGGAATATTGCGGCTGCAATGGATACAGCTGTCTTCCCAGTGTATAGGGTAAGATTAACAGCCTTTCTGGTGCATGATTTCTTACTCCTGTTGGCCATAGTGAAGACTGTATCAGACACAGTGATCTATACTTGTCTCAAAAAATCCAGGAAACTATGAGAGATTATGTTGATATATGTACTGATATCTAGGATGAAACTGATGGGATGACCATTCACAGAGCATAAGGTATGGAGTGCATCTTAACATAATGATACCAACTCTATTCTTAGAAAAAGACAACAAAATAGCTTGTATTATCTGTTTTCTTCATTGAGAGCTTATTCAGCAGAGGTCCTTCAGGGTCACTTCAAATGTAATCTTCCACATGATATTGGCTGCTGATAGCCCATCAGGGAGACCTTGTGCTTTGCCTTTGATGTAGTAACAGAAGTCTTAGGTGCTGCTTGTTTGGGTATACAGTTGTCATGCTTGATCTGATCAGCAATATTGATCTTGACCTTTTTCATCTGCACTTGCAGTTTGGAAAGTTTAAAAGGAGCATTATGCTTTTCTATAACATAATCATCAACTTTGGCAGAAATATGAGATGTAGGGGCAGGGAACCACTCCATCTCTGGTTGGGTGTGATTGTCAACGTCAAAATTATTAAAAAGGGAGGCAAATATGATTTCCTGGTCTAACTCCATAGGCTTGTTAAGATATGCCAAATAATCATCTTGTGTCAGGTGCTTGTGGGCAGCTTCCTTTGGCAGTGAAGAGAAAATATAGTGCACCTCAGTAGGCTGACCCTGAGTACAGATGTACATAGACAGCTCTTTGTGCAGGAACTTTGGTTCCATGTGTCTGCTCTGGAAGGACTCTGAGTGATTTAGGTTCCATCTGCTATCCCTTACTGTTGTCAAATCTGCCACAGGGCTTGGGCTGGCTACAGGGGAAGGAGACCAGTGGTGCACCACAATAAGCGGCCCAATAATAAGAGGAAGAATTTCTGATGGCGTGTACATACACTAGGGAGACTCTGGAACATCTTCCACAGTAACATGGTTGTACAGGTCAATGGGTGAGGGCATATCAGGGGAGTGGGATTCTGGTAAAGAGGCCATCTCACTGTTGTGATAGGCAGCACAGGGGGGAGTTAGAGAGAGGAAAAGTGAAGGTGCGTCATGAATACCGCTATTCACCATGTGTCAATTTTGCCTTCAGTGGGCCATTTCAAAGATGATTCTATCTCTTTTGCTTTTGCCTCTTGAAATGAGTTGATGACTGAATCAGGAAATATAATTGTTTGGTTTCTTGACTCTGTGCATCTCACTTGCCCCACTCATGCTTGTGGCAAGTGATCCTACCGTCCTGGTAGTGTTTTGTGGTATTCCTAACCACTATATATTCCATTTCATATTCACCAATAAAAATTAAGTTCTATTCACATTTTTGTCCTTGTGTCTCTAGTACTTCTGCGCCTCTCTCTAGCCACGCCTAGTAGAGATTTTTCTTCCAGGACCGCAAGGTAATTGCATAGCCTTCCCTGTCATCTAACCAAGACTTAGTACAAATCCAATCCTGAGGTTAGGATTCCCTGTTTTGTGTCTGTGCCGCACCTCAGAACACAACAAAAATGGTGCTCACTACAGGGGCTGTAAGCCCCTCAGTTATCTCTTTTGCATCCACGTTTTCAGGTCCTTTGCCTCCGCCTATACAAGAGCCAACTTCACCTGAAATTACTAGCCCTCTTATCGAGGAAGATATTGCTGACCCGCCTATTATCCCTACTGTAATGAACCTTGGGAATGGTCCCTGCCTAGTTGCTTACCCCATGGGTACCCCTGACTTAGAACAAGTCATGGCAGTAGCCCTTGGGATAACCTGTGAAGGAGCCATCCCTTCCTTCAGCTGCAGTTCATTCAAGTGGAATACTATGAATTAATTGTGGATCCTCAAATTACACAGCATCTCCTCTCAGCAGCTGGATCTGCTGAGCACTTACTATTGTCCTTTGTGCAGCCTGCCTTGGCCCACCATCAAATGGTGTTAGGGCTCCACATCCAAGAAATCTCGTGTCTACAAGCAGCGGTTACTCATCACTGGGACCAGTTTGCTGCCTACCAACAGTGGATCCATTCCCTGTTTTCCTTGGTATCTGACAATCAGCGCAACTCCGTTACCTTCCAGACCCGTTTGGTTAATTCTATCAAACAAATGTGCCAGTCCATCCCCAAATGCTAAGAGAGCGTCTACACAAGTTTTACCAGCTATAACAACCCTGGAAAACTCAAGTAGATTCCACTTTAAACGCTTATATCACCAACTTCAAACAACTTGTGCAGCAGCTCAATGCATTCAGCACATATTCCTTTGAGCAGCTACAGCAGATAGCAGACTTTGCTGCTAACAACCTTAATGAACTCATTACAGTGTTTGGTCAAGAGAGAGCTGCCACTGCTGCTGCTATAGCCAAACTCCAGAGTCAAGTGAATTAATTAGCCACGCCCAAGCCAGATTTTATGCCCTCTCCCCCTTCTGATGACTTGGTGGATTGAGAGCAGAGAATATGGGACGCTATTTGAGAGCTACGTACAACTACTTGCAGTCAAGAACGTCCTACTGAGACGCCTCAACCTGACCCCCAGGTGTTTGAGTTGACTTCTCAAGTTGCTGAGCTACAGCAAGAACTTGCCGCCCTACGTGAGATGATGGCAACTGCTGCTTTCCAGTTGGGGTTGCTGACAAAGATGGTTGCTGCCCTGGCTTACCAGGAGCCCCTCCAATCCAATGCGCTAGGGAACTAATTGCCCTAGCTAACAAGGTGGATTGTTTGAAGCAGGACCATACTAAGCTGGATAGAGATGTACAAGAGATGAGTGAATTAGTTGACTCTGTGAATGATAGGTTTGCCCCTTGCCTCTCAGTAGGGCCATCCCTTACTTCCCAACTGGCTGAACTCTCCACAATAGTGACCACCCAAGGTTAACGCTTGGATACTACTGCACAACAGTCCACTCAAGCTTTTGATACAGGTGCCCGCGCTGTTGAGACCCTGACTACCCTTGAAGAGAGTGTTCAGCAGTTATGGGCTAGACAGCCCCCTTTGAATCCAAAGCAGAGTTTTCCCTGTGTATAAACGTACTTGATAGCAACAATGATGGCCCAACTCCCAAAGCACACTTCAAGCCTGACTTTAATCAATTCTTTGACCTCAGAACCTCAACCATTGCAGCTTTCTTAACTATCTATGAAACTTCCATGAGACAAGCATCAGATGAGGTTAAGAAGGAACATATTCTGTACTGTCTACACCCATCTTGCCAGGAGGTGGTGGTGCCTGAACTACCCACCATTAAGATGTGAGAGAATATGAAGCAGCTTCTGATTGACAAGTTTGGTGGTGACCTTAGCCTGGAAGTAAAAAAGGATGCTTTTATGTGCATTGCTTTTAAGCCTAAAGAGACATTAGCCGAGTTTGCAGACAGATTCTACATGGAAGGACAGCAACTGATAACAAGCAGACAATTGACAGCCCATGAAGCTTACATGGCTTGCGCTCAAGCCCTCAAGGTTAACCAGCTTCTGTGTCTTCACTTCAAAGCCCATAAATCTATGCTTTCCTCTATGAAGAGCATAAAGACGCTGTTACAGGACATGCAACTTATCCATTCTGGAGCAGTTGTTAGAGAAAGTTGAGCTGTGTCTAACTCTGGTTTGTCTTCCTGTGGTCCTTGCATTCTTACCATGAACTCGCAAAATCCCCCTTGACGCCAAGGTTGCCACAACTGTGGTCATATAGGTCACCATTCTTGAGTCTGCACCAACCCATGGGTTAAAGAAGCTGATCCAAAAGAGCAGGCGGGAAAAGAGCAGTCAACCTAGAGGCAGAGACGCTTTTGGTTGACAATTCTTCCCAGTCTCTTTCAATCCCTCCCTCTATATCTGACTCCAAGCCTGCTGATAATGAGGCTCCTCCTATCCTCCTATTATTCCATGATATCTCTGACAACTCTGACCTGGATGACTCTGATACAGATGACGCCAATGCATATGGGTACTCTGTTCTGGCTGTTCCCAAAACCATTACAGTCCCCTATAACTTGTGATAAGGAACAATTACAATTAATGCTAAGCCTTTGCCTTTGCCTGAAGCCAAATAAGTTGTCTCTCGTCCTTACCTCACTCAAGCTGAGAGGTCCCCTGAGCTAGTGGAGTTGTTAGAAGAAGCTTCCAAGGTTGCTGACGCTGTCTTCAAGAATGTATCTGTTTTTCTCCCTCTCCAAACTGTGTATAAGGAGTTCCCAGGGTTGAGATGCATTATTGAGAAGTGGGATAAGGAACTAGCAGAGGCTCAAGATATCTTGGCTGTTCTTCCACCCTTTGGTTGCACTACCACTTGAGTAGAGATATCCATTCAAAAAGTGAAGATCAAGGCTGCTTTAGACACTGGCTTGCCAGTCAATGTTGTCTCCTCCAAACTTGTGAAGAAACTCAAACTTGCCCCTGACCTTAATTATCACCAGTTGTATGGCACATCTGGACTGTCTATGACCCGCGCCATAGGGGCGTACTCTGCTCTACCCATGCAGTTTGGCAAGCTTCTCCTAGCTGCACCAGCAGTTGTCTTGGAAAACGAGAGTTGCAATCTCTTAGTTGGCACTCAGTTCCTTAGGGAATATAATGGGATAATCAAGTTGAAATATGGTTACCTCTCCATTCTGAGATACAAAGTCCCTCTTATCTTTGAAGAGCCAGTTAAAGTTCCCAGGAAACGTCTCAAGACATGTGCCTTAGAATATCCCGCTGGGGTTTTCAACCTCAAATATCACACCCACTCTTCAAACATGAAATGTCCACCCATGGCTTTTCCTGCATCTGAGGGGATCCCTCTCCTAGCCACGTCTGCTGTCACTATCTCTCCTGGCTCCCAGGCCATCATAGACTCCCAGATATCATATGAAGTACCTGAACAAACCTTCTTGGAGTTGTACTCTCCCCCCTCATTAGGGCGCAACAAACCTTATCTCTGTCCTGGAATCCTAGATGTCTCCTATAAGGACCCTGTTCAATTGTTGGTAGCCAACCTGACTGCACTCCCCATGACTGTGTCTAGGGGGCAGGTTGTTGGATATGGCAAGTTGTTGGGTGCTCCTGATGTCCTGTCTCTTCATCACTTTGGCACGTTCCAAGACTTTAACCTACCTGAGGATGAATCCCAAGTCCTAACCTTGTTTACTGTGCAAGACTTTCCATAGCTGTCCCTGGTTCAACAGAAAGAGGTGCTAGACTTTCTAGACCAATTCTCTGACATCTTTGCTAAGGACAGTACCAACTATGGGTTAGCAGAAGGCGTTATCCATCAGATTGACACTGGCAACGCTCCCCCCTTACATACTAAACCATATTGCCGCAGCCGCATAGAGGACACCCAGGTATCTAAAGAGCTCAAACAACTGTTGAACGCTTGGCTGCTGGCTTCTTCCCAAAGTCCTTGGGCATCCCTGCTACTCATCTTAAAGAAGAAAGATGGAGGCCATTACATTGTGATGGACTACTGCCAATTGAATTCTTTGACCAAGAAGGACTTGTACCCCTTTCCGCATATTGATGATGCTCTCCAATGTCGTGGAGGCTCTAATTTTTTCTCCGCAATGGATCTGGCATCTGGATACTGGCAAGTTGACCTGTTGCCCAAGGATTGCCAAAAAGCTGCACTCATTACATCTGAAGGGCTTTTTGAGCCTACTCGCATGCCGCAGGGACTCTGCAATGCCCCGGCTACCTTCCAAAGGACCATGGACTCCATCCTCTGCGGCTTGAAGATGTCATGCATCCTAGTATACTTTGATGGTATAATGATTTTCAGTGCCACCTTCACCAATCACCTGGCTCACCTCAAAGAGGTGCTCATAGAAATTGAGAAGCTGGCCTCAAACTAAACCCTTCCAAGTGCGCTTTCTTCAAAGAGTGTCTTGGATTCTTGGGCCATGAAGTAACCCAGACAGGGATTTGCCCAATGACTAAGAAGGTTGAGGCCATTGGCAAAATGCTTCTGTTGCAACTGAACCAATGAGGATTCAGTATTTGGAATTGGGGAAGACAACAGTCCAATAGAAAGGACATAATAATAAGAACAAGGTCGTTTTTTTGTAGAATATTGTGATTAATATACCATATGGGGAAGGCCACAAGGGGGTGGCATAGTGGGAAGTTCCATGTAGGGTTCAAAGCCAAGGAATAACTTGTGTGGGGATCAGTAAGTCAAATTGGCAGCGCTCCTAATTAGGATGAAGTACCTGCCATTCAATATTGCCACCATAGAAGTTCATGTTGTTAGATACGTCAAGGGGCGGCTTATTGAGCGCCCCCTGTGCATTGTAAGATACATTAGCAGGCAAGTATGGAAGCTTGGTTGCAACACCCCCCTTGCCCCCTGCTTGTTGTCAGACACCAAGACTGGAGTCTGCAGAAGGCCTGGGAAGGTCCGCACAAACAGCCTTTGTGTGGGGATGGCACGGCAGGGGCACAAGCAATTGTGGTGAAGTTTCTTGGTGTTTCCCTGGGCATCCTCAAGTTGGTAGGTGTGGTTGTCATAGACAGCAGCTACCTTGAAGGGCCCTAGGTGGTTGGGTTCTAACTTGGCAGAATTGGGATTGAGGGTGTAGACGGGGTCACCTATGGTGTATCTAGCTTCAAGGTGTTTTGTCCCCCCTGCAATCTGCTTGTGTTTGATTTCTCGGGCTTTGGCACGCCATTAGTCTAGGGATGGAGTTGTTACTAGGGGAGGCTTGTCGGGAACCTTGGACCGTAGCTTTCCCTGTTCAACTCCTGTCAGACTGTCAGGCGTCCCAAAGATCAGGGTGCTGGGGCTGAACCCTGTGCCCCTGTTGATTATTGCTTACAGGATAAGTAGAGCAGTGGGCAGGTGTTCAGTCCATGCAGTGTTAGGGTGCTCCTGTGAGAGCTTGGAAATCAATTGAACCAGTGATCCATTTAACTGTTCCACGCGTCCATTGGCTTGAGGATGGTAGGGGGTCGTAACTATACATTGGAGCACGTTCTTGGCACAGTATGCTTTCACAACATGCCCAACAAGTTTGGGGCCACCATCTGTGATGAGAAGTTTGGGTCGCTGTTGTAAAAGTTGCAGCAAAGGGTTGCTAGTTTCTACAAACAGTTAGTCAGGGACCTAATTCTAAATAATATACCTGTTGATGGTATAGTGACAGCCTATGAAAGGACAGAAGAATAATAAGGTTATAGACAAAACTGGTATTTATTTAGATAGTATCACACTTATATAGTGTGAGGCGGGGGAATTGCCACCAGGGGCAGGGAGGCACAGACAGAAGGACTTCCCAAATGGAGGAGAGTGAATTGGCACAGCTAAAAGTCCTGCGCAAGAGAACAACTGCTTCCACACAGCTTTCCTTAAGGAGGTAGATATAAATAACTTTGTTGTTCTATTTATAATCCTGGAAGTAAAGCCTGTGCCTTATGCCCATTCAAAAGGCAAATTGAACACCTGTTTTAGAGGCGTTTTAAACGTCTTTATCACTAGTGAATTCAGGATGCAATAGCGCAATTGTGTGATTGTTCCGTTGCTTAATCCCTAGATGGACAACTTTAGTCTAATCCATTCAGGATCTGCAACATTTCCCTCCACTGGATTAGACAACAGGTTTAAAAACGGCTGGCGTCTCCAGGTGACAGCTATGGTGAACAGTCCCTCTAGAAATATCACAAGAAGAGTCTTGAAGAAGGTGCAAGTGGTAATTCCAAAGAGGCGCAAGCATAACAGGCCAGTGGAGGTGGTGAAGGCAGCAGAGAAGCAGGTAGTCCTGCATGATGTGGACGGCAGCTATCTGGACTTGGGGGTTCACCTAGATCAGCTACTGGTGCCTCAGCTGGCCTTAGGGGGGACAGACCCATTGTTTGCTGTGCTGTTCTTAGCTTTGAGTGAGCCCAGAGAGGTGATAGGAACTGGTTTGAAAAGGGGTAACAGTATCCATTGGCAGTTCTCCATGCGGGCAGCAGAAGAATACTTAAAGGCTCAGCTGAAGGAATTCCAATTTGAGGGTCAAGGGCTCTCAGTCTTGCAACAGGGGACGATATCCAACATAGTGAAGGCAGTCCTTTGTGCTTGGGCAACACCTGGGGTTACTGAGGCTCAACTAGTCAGTTGGAAAACCTCTGACAACTTTGAGCAACGTCTTTGGCAAGCCTTCCAGGAAGTGTTGAAGTCATACACTGTGGAGGGGACTTCCCATCTGGTGCCAATGGTGATGGCTGGCAACCTTGTTCTTTGAGGAACCAACCACTGTGATATCAAGCGGGAGGAGAACATGGGGGTCTTCCTTGAGTGGGCCTTGTCCAAATTCTACAGGATGGGTGGTCAGGTCCCAGTAGAGTATACCCTTTGATAGAGTCTTCTGTGGGACTGTATCTTCTTGGGAGTTGCCTTTCCTGTGGACATTGGGGTCAATTGTTTGTCTTGCTTGGTGGGGGTTGTTGCCCAATCCTTGATCATTGGCTTTGTGGATCTGTAGGCAACCAGTTGTGTTTCTTGGCTGTCATTCAGGTGATAGAACAGTTGATGCAGTACTGGAAGAGTCTTTTCAGTCTCCAATAAACACCTTGTTCTTTTATTTTTATTCCTCATACTTTGGTGTAACACTATTGCAAACAGGACAACAACCCATGGAATTTTTTAATTAGGCTTTTGTTTTTTTGGGTTATTGTCCTCATTGGGGCTTACTCTTGGTCACTAGGAGCAGCATGCATATACTGAGCGTGTACTCTAGTGATCAATTGCCCAGAATGGGGCTCCTTAAGGGTGTAGGAGTCGGGGCCAGTCTTCTGGATAACTTGAACTGGGCCTTGCCAAAGGGAGGCAAGTTTGGATCTGCAGTTGTACCCTCTATTGCTGAAGAAGTAGACTGAGTGTCAGGGATCCAACTTGCAGGGGGTTCCTGAGAACTTGCGGGCAGACAGCCCGCAGGCCCAGCAGGAAGAGCCCACCACAGGATTGGGGCTAACTTTACAATATAAGATAACAATTTTCCAAGGACTGCCCAAGGTCCGCTTGTAGGCACCATGGAATCAATCAATCCAGTGAGGATGATATACATCACCCCCAATACTTGGGTGGAAGTGGATTCATCAGTGGCAACAGATTCTTGCAGGCGTTTGGGCCGTGGGGTGTGGGGCGGTGTCATTGGAACCAAATATGCAGACAGGAAATTATACTTGTCTCAGAATAGCAGAGGAGTTATGGTGATTTTGATGCCTTCTCTGTATACGGTTTCAGTTTCTCTAGTTCTAGCTTCAGGTTTGTGGATTAGGATCTCCTCCAGAGTAAACTCCAAATACACCGGGTTGGGTGGGTACTCGGCAAATGTACTGGGCCGATGGGAGCTCCTGGTGGACGGTAAAGTTTGGGCGGCTGGTCCGCAGTTTCTTGAGGTAGGTGACCACAAGGAGCAGAGCCACAAGGAGTAGACTGTAGATGAAGTAAAACTAATAACAAGTATGGTATGATCTGGTTGAACCAAAGGTTCATGTCACTTTATTGCAAGGATGGCAATGGGCATCTTCCTGGCGGCCCAGGGTATAAGTATGCCCATCTGTCATGGTAAAACTTTCCCAAATTTCTGCAGTCTGGGTTTTCCCAATTACCAGGTCTTCCCAGTCTTCGGTGGCGTCAGTTGCGGGGGTTATCTCATTGGCTGCTTTGAACTGAGGAAGCTCAAATTCCCTAGTCAGGTTGGGGGATTGGCCGCCTCTGGGTGGCCTGTGTTCTATAGGAAAATTCTCTGTTTCCCCTTCTGTGTGGGCCCAAGTTACTTTAGAATCAGTGGCTGGGCCTGCCCGTTGATTGGCTGTCTTAACAGGAACCCCCAGTGTGGGGAGTATTGGCGTAGGTACATTTGGTTTGTCAAGCTTAAAAGGATTTTCCAAAGTTGAATCCTGTTCTGATTTGAGCCCAAAAAACTGTGGGCTGGCGGCCTGCAAGATGCCAGGGTTTGAGTTTCGTAGTTGGGGCTTTTTGATAAGCATGGTTGATAAGAGTTTGTCACTTGTGACACTGAGTCTCCTACCAGGTAAGTGGTTAAGGCGGGGTGTTTGGATGCAGCTCATTCTAGGTCCTGCAACTTATGGTTTAAGTTTGTGGTGTAGGCCTCTGATTGCAAGCAAATAAGAGTTTAAACCAGCTTGTTGAGGTACGCCTCTGGAGACACAGCCAGGCTGGGCTTTACCAAGGAATATAGTAAAGGGGGAAGTCCTGGTTGCTGGCCATAGAGCAGTTGGAAGGGTGGCTTGCCAGTGGCCCAATGGTACCCAATGTTGTATGCAAAGGTGGCTGCAGGCAGGAAGGTATCCCATTCAGTCTCATGTTGGTGACTGAGATTCTGGAGTATCTGGAACAGGCTCCCATTAGTGCGCTCTACCATCCCATTTGTCTGTGGGTGATAAGGAGTGGATAGTATCCCACAAATTCCCATCAGTTGGTTGAGGCGGGGGATGATATAAATGGTGAAGTTGGTACTATTGTCTGTCAGCAGAATCTGGGGGCAACCATGTTTGTATATGATATTCTCTAGGATGAACGTGGCTGTCACCAGTGCAGATTGGTTGGGAATTGCCTTTGCCTCTACCCATTTAGTCAGATGGTCAACTGCCACAATGATGAACTTTTTGCAACTGTTGGTAGCTGGCAGGGGGCCCACTACGTCAATGGCTACAGTGTGGAAGGCAAACCCAGGGCGTACAAATCTGTGTTGGAACTTGGCAACCTTAGGTCTCTCAATGTTGCAGTCATGACAATTGGCTAGTGTATCTACTACATCAGTGTGCATTTCTTCCCAGAAGCAGTGCTGCTGTAGCAGAGCTAACGTCTTCTGTATGCCACCATGGCCAGTAGTCTTGTGAGCGGCCACCACTGAGTCCATGCATAGGGATGGGCGCATGTAGGGTAGCCAAGAGTCTCCACAAAGCTTCAGGAGTTGTCCCTTAGAGACCTTGGTATCAACAGCTAGCTTCTTGAGAGCTCTCTGTATCTCTACCTGCTCCTCCCCCCACAAAGAAGGATCCTCCATAAGTTTGTCATAGAGAATGTCAGCCATGGGGGGATACTAAGGCAACAGTGGGAAGGTGGGAGAGACAGTCAGCATTCTGGTGGGCTGCCCTGGCTCAATAAATGATTTTGTAGTCATAAGCCTGAAGTTTAATGGCCCAACACGCCAGACGTCCTTTGGGGTCCTTAAGGGTCTTCAGCCATTGCAAGGAGGCATGGTCTGTTACAACCGTGAAATGTACCCCATGGAGATAGACTCTGAATTGTTGGTAGGAGTATATCACAGCCAGACACTCTCATTCAATGACAGTGTAGTTCCTCTTGTGAACATTAAGCGTACATGAGCAGTATCCAACAGGGTGTTCAAGTCTGTTGGAGTCTAGTTGGGAGAGAACACCCCCAATTGCTGTCAGACTAGCATCTGTATGAACCACAAACGGCTTGGAAAAGTCAGGGTAGGCCAGCACAGGGGCTGCAGTCAGTGTTCCTTTGAGAGCATTGAAGGCAGATTGACACGCTGGGCTCCAGAAGAATTCCTTATCAGCTCAGAGAAGCTGAAAAAGGGGGTCACCCAGGGATGCAAAGTTGGGGATGAAGCGGTGGTAGTACCCAATCATCCCCAGGAAGACCTGCACATCCCACTTATTGGCCGGGCTCTGCATTTTCTCAATAGCTTCCACCTTCAGAGGTACAGGGCAGAGTCCATCTTGGCTAATGACAAACCCCAAGAACTCAAGATGCTCCTTGAAGAAGTTGCACTTGCGTGGCTTGAGCTTGAGATTAGCTGCAAATAACCTCTGGAAGACTTCCTCCAAGTGTTGTAGGTGATCATTAAAGGTTTGGGAGAACACATTAATGTCATCCAAGTAGACCAAGCCACTGGTGAGTTTGAGGTCGCCCATCACTGCATCCATGGCCCGCTGGAAGGTGGCTGGGGCATTAAAAAGACCTTGAGGAATCCTTGTGGGTTGAAATAGCCTTTGTTCAGTGATGATTGCACATTTTTCCTGATCAGCGGGGGTAGATCGATCTGCCAATACCCACTGATAAGGTCCATGGCGCTGAAGAACTTGGCGCCACCCAGTTGGTCCAAGGTATTGTCAATACAAGGGAGGGGATATGAATCCTTCTTGATAACAGCATTCAGTTGACAGTAGTCAATCACCACATGGTTGCTGCCATCCTTCTTTTTGACGATCAGGAGAGGGGAAGCCCAAGGGCTTTTACTGGTGACTAGTAAGCCAGATCCCAATAGCTTCTGAAGCTCCCTGTTAGCCACAGCATGATTGGCTTGACTGCGCCGTATAGGTCTGGAGCAGATAGGTGGACTGCCTTGGGTGTCAATATGATGAGCAACATCTGCAGCCTTGCTCAGGTCATAATCATCCTTGGCAAACACATCCTTATACTGGTCAAAGAGATCCATAGCTTGATCCTTCTGTTCTTTGGAGAGGCTGGATAGAGAGTTGCGGCTTATGACTGATAGCACCAGTGGTTGCTCACAGGGTAGACCTAACTCAGAGAAGTCTGCAAAGGGGGCGGTCTCCTGCAGGTTGTCATGCTCTTTCAGTTGTATATAAGCCAGAAGTTGGTGTTTGGAGACAACCATAGCTTCAAAAATCATGTTGGCCAAGAGTATGAGTACCTCTTTCTCACTTGGCATGAGGATGCCTGGTGCAACCCATGGTTCTAGTCTGGAGGCATTAGGGATGCCAAAGATTTCTCTATGAGTGCCAGCTGGTAGAGCCAGCGAGAGGCCTGTATTGTGAATCACCTGAGCACCAGGTGGTATAGTCACATTACAGGAGGCGTAGACTGGGATACCCTTGGCTTCCCCAATTGAGAGAGGTAGCACCTTGACCTTCTTACTACGTAGTGTATAAGCAACTGTAAGCTCTCCGTTGGTGTACTCCAGATTGATGTAGTGCAGATGGCGTAAGGACAGGTCAGACGGACAATTGCCATGATAGAACATGGGTATGTAATGGCCCAAGATTCCAAATGTATGGTCTCTATGGTTAGTCACAGTGCCATACTGAACCATGAAGCTAGTCCCAATAAAAATGTCATAGCTGTTGTTTTCCAGAACTATATCAGGAGCATTGACCATTAGCTTCCCAAAGCAAAGAGGGAGATAAGAGTAGGCTCTTTTTGCTCTAGTGGTCAGTGGCCCAGCAGTACCAAACTCCTCATGAAAGCCAAGTCTGGTGCCAGCTTAAGTTTCTTAACCAGCCGTGAGGATATAATGTTCCCAGGGGCACCAGTATCCAGTATGGCCCGGACATGAGTCTTGTTCACTACCAGGTTGATATAGGTGCAATCCTGGCAGTCCTCTCTGATCTCCACAATCTTTGAGACCTGGTGTACGCTTAGTCCTTTGAAACTCTCCAGGAAGGTAGCCATGGCAGCTCCCACAGCTGGGCTTACTTCCTTGAGGGATTCTAGCAATGCTGATATGTTTACTGTGCAGAGCAGTTTGGCCAGTTGTTCAGCACTGTCCTCCTCATGAGTGACTTCAACGCCTGGTTGAGCCAGTTGTTCAGCATGGGGTAAGGACACTGTTCTCCAAGCTATTTGGGGGATAACCACCTCAGGGCAAAGTGTAGTCCAATGAGTTTGAGTGTTAATAGTGAGGACTCAATGGAGGAGGTCCTCTTGAACTCTGTCAGACTCTGCATCCTCATGTATTGGTATGGAGTTGAATTCAATCAGAGAGGGTTCATCCTTAGGGTTGATCCCAGAGGATGGCAATACAGCAGGCCTCTGATCTGGTTTGTTGGGAGCAGTGGTATGGGGGAAGATGAGGGTGTCAAAATTATGAAGGCAGTCAAGGATTTCTCCTTATCCTGGCTGCTTAGTAGTTTTTTGACTGGTCCTCATTGTCCTCCTCAATATCAGTGTCCTTGGCATAGTCCTCCTCAGTGTCCTCCATGCCTACATGGTGGATTTTCTGATGTGAATTCTTACATTCCCAAGAGAAGTGGCCAGCCATACCACATTTGAAGCAAGTACGGGGGCCGCTGTTGACTGGAGCAGGCCCAACCTTGTCAGAAGGCTTGGGCATCTCAACAGCCATGCAGGGTCTATGATCAGATTGCTGGCAAGGGCGGCCTTTGGGAAGAGGGACTTCAAACTCCTCCTTATAGGTGCGTAGAAGGTGGATCAGATCTGGTACAGTGCAAACGTTGTAAATGCCCAACCTAAGAGCCAGAGATAGTTCCCGGTTGACATGTACAGCATTGAGAAGTGCTGACTGCACATCAATAAACTGCACCGCACTCATAGATGACAGAGTTTGAGCTTCAAGGTAGAACCTAGAAGTGAAGTCTTCTAGGGTTTCCCCCACCTTTAACTTGGTGTCAGCAAAGTCTATCTTGCAATCAAGGAGTGCTTCTTGGCTACCAAATTCTTCTGTCAAGGCTCTGGAGACGTTGGCAAAAGTCCAGCCATTCTCAGGCAGACGTGTCAAGATAATGGTTTGAGTCTCAGCATCCAGACAGTTGATGATTGTGGATTCCCTCATGGCATTGTCTGCACCATACATGGAGTTCTGATACAGACGTAAGAACATGGCCACATTGCTCTTGCAGTCAAACTTGGGTAGATTGACGGGCTTGAAATTGTTGGAGCAATGTTGGAGAGGAGCAGGTGTGATCCTCACTGGAGAGCAGGTGAGACAGGAACGGCTGAGAGTGGAGGCAGCAAACCTAGCCTCAGAGGCGCGGCAACAATTCTCCTCTTGCTGGGCTTCCCGTTCACTTTCTCTGTCTTGAGCAGCCCCAGAAGCTTCAGGGGTGGCCAGGACATCATCCTCAGACTCCAGTACTGGCTCTAATACTTTTACAGTATTAGGAGCCAACCGAGTGTGATCTCATTGCTTTTGTAGCTATGATAGAACTCAGGACTAGAGGATCTCAGTGAACTGTGGTGACTCTTGGAGTTAATGGACATAGCCTGTAAGTTGACGGCCATAATCTTACTGTCCATCCTATCCAATTGGCTCTGGAAGGCGTCCAGGAGAAGTCGCTGTTTTTCCTGCTCATCTTGGTAGACCTTGTTCCCCTGACAGGTGATATCCAAGTCATCTTCCAGAGAGGTGATGCGCTTTTTGTGGGTGGCAAGCTCAGCTTGGAGAAAGGCTATTACTTCCTTGTCCTTCCTGACTTGGGTCTGGCTGTTGGCTCTGTCATGTGATTGGCAAAGTTTTAGACAATCCTGAAGTTCTGACACAGTGTGGTAGCCATCAAACAGGAAGGCAAGATTGGCACTCTGCTGGACCAATTCCATCTGTATCTTCTTGTAGTGATCAAAGAGCTCAAGGATGTCTCAACCAAGAAGGGCGCTGGAAGGGGAGTTGTCAGTGGTGGCAGATGTGGGGGTGAACAAGGGGATGGTGGCAAGGTGGCGGGCTAAGACTTCCACCTCATGAGTCAGGCTTCAAACCATGGGGCCAGTCTCCAGCACGTGAGTAGTAACCACACTAATCCAATTGGTGTCTACACCCTGATGGGTGAGGGTCTGTACCACATGCACTGGAACTAGCTTAGCTATACCCGCTTTGATGACATCAACCCAGTGGAGCATGGTGTTCTGGGCGTTGGTGACTTTGGCAAGGTACTGATTGACAGTGGTGAAAGTATTGCCAGGCTCAGAGTAAAGGACCTGGAGGAACGTCTCTTGGTTAGACACCAGTATTCCCTGGTCATGCACTAGGCTTTGGATGCGGCCCAGGTGCATTTGGTTGTGGCATACGGCAGGATGGGTGAATTGTTGTAGGTAGTCCTTGATATGTTTGACAGTACGGAGGTCACAACAGAGCTGGTCAGGGTTGACCTGGGAGAGATTCTGAAAGCAATCCAAGGCGTTTTCAGCAAAAGGCTGCTGAATGGCCAGGTGTTCAGAGCAAGAACCATTGCCAGCAGCACCAGCATTCATGACGTGTATGACATTATGGATGGTGTCCTTGGAAGGTGAAGAGTTGGCGTCCATCTCCAAGGGGGCAGGGGCTTGTAGGAGCAGTGGTTGACCAAAAACAATGGCCTGGGGGCGTTAATGTTCTGGCATGAATTGGCTTAGGTTGGGCAGGCCATAGGGAGCACCTGCTCTTTCCCCAGCATGGGCATTAGCAGCAGTAAAGGCCGGTGCCTGGTGGTAAGGAGAAGCAGTGGCAGGAGACTGGACCAGGGGCATTCCTCCCTCCTCATTGAAAGGACCACAGGGGTGGGGGCTGGTGGTGTTGTAAGGCATGAGCGCCAATGCCGTAAAAGTTGCAGCAAAGGGTTGCTAGTTTCTACAAACAGTTATTCAGGGACCTAATTCTTAATACTATACCTGTTGATAATATAGTGACAGCCTATGAAAGAACAGAAGAATAATAAGATGTATATACAAAACTGGTATTTATTTAGATAGTATTGTACTTATATAGTGTGAGGCGGGGGAATTGCCAACAGGGGCAGGGAGGCACAGACAGAAGGACTTCCCAAATGAAGGAGAGTGGATTGGCACAGCTAAAAGTCCCGCGTGAGAGAATGACCGCTTCCATGCAGCTTTCCTTAAGGAGGTAGATATAAATAACTTTGTTGTTCTATTTATAATCCTGAAAGTAAAGCCCGTGCCTTATGCCCATTTGAAAGGCAAATTGAACACCTGTTTTAGAGGTGTTTTAAATGTCTTTATCACTAATAAATTCAGGATGCAATAGCGCAATTGTGTGATTGTTCTATTGCTTAATCCCTAGATGGACAACTTTAGTCTAATCCATTCAGGATCTGCGACAGTTGCCCAAAGCAGGCCACAATTTCCTTGCCAATAAAGTGGGTGATGGTGATGGCGGTGTGGTTGGTTGTTGCCCAGGCCACTGGCCAGCAAGTGAAGTAGTTGATGGCAGTGATAATGTACTTCTTTCCCAGTCTGTCTTTGGGTAGTGGCCCCACAATGTCAAGGGCCCACTGCTCAGAGGGTTCCATGGACTTGATGGGCAGGACAGACTTGGGGGGTGCAGGTATGGACGTGTTCTTTTTGCACAACACGCACGTCTCAAGGAGGTCCAAGATGTCTTGATGCATGTGCGGCCACCAAACCTTCTGTTTCATGATCTCAAAGAGGTTACGCCCTATGATGTGACCCAGGGTTCAGTGGTAGTGCAATATTGTGTCACCTCATTGTGTGGTGGGAATGTAAGGCATCTTTTCACCTGTCTCTTCCTGACAGCAGACGTTACCAGCATTGGTGGTGAACTGACTCTTGTTGTCCTTCAACTTGGAGATGGTTACCAAGTTAAGGCCTTCATAGCAAGTTGTCTCAGGGCAGAGGTAAAGCATGGGCCAATCTGGATACAAACCATTGTCCCCAGTGATGGACGCTACGTAGAGTTGTGAAAGGGCGTCAGCTGTGACAAGTTCCTTCCCAGGATTGTACTCAATGTGTAACTGGTAAGGGGATAGACACTCAACCCATCCTGCTTGGCGGCGTGTCAAGTGGGACTGTGTGTTGAAGTAATGAAGTGACTTGTGGACCGTCAGAATGCGGGGTGAGAAGGTAGCACCTTCCAGGTAACAGCGCCACTTATCAATGCAGTGTACAATGGCTGCCAACTCTTTATCATGGATGGGGTAGCAATGTTCTGAGTCAGTAAGTTTCCTGGACTCATATGCCACAGGGAGAAAGACGCCATTGTCAGTTTCTACCCTTAGCACGCCCTCTATGGCCCTGTCAGAGGCATCAGTCTTGAGTTTGTACTGTCAGTTTTGATTGGGGAACTGCAGTACTGGTGCTGTTGTGAGCCTTTGCTTCAATATCTCAAAGGCTTGATCTCTGACGGGGGTCCAATGAAAACACTGTTTGGTGTTGAGGAGCTCAGTGAGAGGCACAATTAGTTCCCTGCAATTGGGAATAAACTTGCGTACATAGGCAATCATGCCTAGGAATGTCCGCACCTGGCCCACATCAGTGGGGGCAGCATGCTGATAATTGACTTGATTTTGGCAGGGTTGGGCTTTATCCCTTGGACAGAGATGGTGTGCCCAAGGAACAGCAACTCCAAATTGAGAAACTCGCATTTGGAGGGTTTAGCTTTTAGCTGATTTTTCCAAAGAGTGTCAAGGACAGCACGGAGGTGTTGGAAGTGTGTGGTTTGATCTTGACTAAAGACAACAATGTTGTCAGGGTACACAACCACACATTTTCCAATCGGTTCCTCAAATGTTTTGTTCATCAACATGCCAAAGATGGAAGGAGCATTGGTCATTCCAAAGTTCATGACTCGACACTCAAATAACCCGTAGCGTGTGCAGAAGGCAGTTTTTGCCTCATCCCCTGGTGCAATGCAGACCTGGTTGTACTCTGCGGTGAGATCAATCTTACTAAAGACCTTTGCACCCGCAAGTGTGTCAAACAGGTTGTCAATCAACAGCAGGGGGTACTTATTCTTAACAGTCATCTCATTTAAGGCACAATAATCTGTGACCAGGCAAAGGGACCTGTCCTTCTTGGCTATGAAGAAGACAGCTACCCTGTATGGAGAGAGCGAGGGGCAAATGAAGCCCTTGTCAAGCACGTACACAAGGTGCTGGCGGAGGGTCTCATCTTCTTTGGGCGTAAGACAATATAAGGGGTGTGCCTTAGGTAACAACCCTTGGAGTTGTACAGCGTGCTGGATCTCTTGAGGGGGAGGTAGTTGGTCCAGTGTTTTGCTGAAGACGTCCTTGTACTCCTTGAGGAGTGTAGCAAGCACTGGTGGTGATGAAGTGGTCAAGGGGAGCCACAGGTGGTTCTGCGTGATATCTTCAACTGAACATTGGTTGAAGTCTAGTTCCCCCCTTGAAATTGTACAAGCCTGTCTCTGTTATTCTGACAAACACAGTATTGTGAAGTAACTTGCTCATTTCAACAGGATAGATCTGAAAGCTCATCCCATTTCTATTGAGAGTAATAACAGAGGTATCTCAGTCAATGTAGGGACAATTGTGCCAAAGCCAGCTGAGGCCAGCAATTACGTCATGGCTGAGCCCGGCCATGATTGGCCCAGAGATCTTAACCTGGATGTTCCCCATTCTTATGGAGAAGGGTACCGTCTCATGGGTAATTGCAACTCTACAGGAGTCAGCTACTTGTACTGCCTTGAACCTGCTAGGCACTCGGTCCAGTTGCTAAGAGTCAGCAAACGCTTGGTCCACCATAGTGTGGTCGGCCCGGTATCTACCAGTAATTTGTGGGTGTTCCCACAGAAACGGAAGGGATAGGACAAGTGTGTTACTTTATTTGCGGAATGAGCGGCTTGCAACACGGGTTGTTGCTATGGACCTGAAAGATGTCTAAGGTTTTGACCTCGTGAAGATTGTAGTCGCGGGAATTCTTTGCAGGCAAGGGCTGAGAGGATGGGTCAGTCCGGTTTGTAAGGTCTCTTGTTGTTACAACCCCCAGGCTTTTCCCTGGTCCTCAATTAGCACTAGCTGGAGCTCCCCCTTGCGGGGGTGTTTAGCTGCACTTTCTTGTTGACAAGGTTGGCAACGGCCCACTTGATTGTGGCCACTGCCAGGTGTGGTACGTGGTGGGGATGGAGCGTCACTGGTACAGTGGAAGCCCATTGAGGCCTGGTTGTTAGCCTTTACAATGGCCTTATAGCAGTCATCAATGGAGGTGCAACAACCCACAGGAACCCACTTACAGATATGGGGCTTGAGCTTATTGATTATTAGGGTCAGAAGCATGGTATTCCCGTCAGTTACGGCTTTAGGGACAGCAGCAAGAGCTTGCTGCCAGGCGGCAAAGTACTCGGAATCAGATCCAGTCTGTTTAATTGCTAAAAGGGGAGTTGCTACCACAATAGGTGAGAAGGTTTTGCTGTAGCAGGATCTCGCGGCATCCCGGAACGCCGCCCAGGTGACTTTAATTTCCTGACTGGCCCAGTTGGTAAACCATACAGCGGCAGGCCCCGTGAGGCGCCCCACGCAGTAGCAACCCACATGGGTTTGGGAACCTGGCAGATATGAAGGCAGGTCTCAGTGGATTGAAGCCAACTGACAATGTCAGCTCCTTTGACTCCACCTGCAAAGAATTCCAGCTGAAGATTGAGCATATGTTGTGAAAGGTATGACTGGGGAGGGGTGACGCTGGCGTCACGCTGCCCAAGGTGGAGCCAATTATACATACTCGTAAGGACTAGCTGGTCTTGGTAAATAACATACCTGTCAGGGATGTCCCCCTCAGGGATTGGGAGGAAAGTTTCTTGATGGGGAATAGCCATACAGCCCCGTACTCCATCCTTTCTTAGAGGGAATTTTGTTTTAGGTAGGTTGTGAACCTACCGCTGCTACCACTGTTGCAACTGAACCAATGAGGATTCAGTATTTGAGTTGGGGAAGACAACAATATGCTACCTGGTTGTTATGGACATCCTGGGTCCTGAAAAGTGTTACAGGGGCAGCCATGTGGACAAAACCAACGTAAGGTGAGGTGAGTGTACACTCAAAGAAACCAAGCCCACTAAGCTTATGAAATCTTTGGAGGAGGCAAGCACACTCATCACCTTTGGTTTCTTCTATCTACACTTTTATAGCTTTGAGCACAAGTGTTTGGAATTTGGCAACAAATTTGTGAAGGGACTTAAACTAGGTGACTCATAAGAGTTCCAGCATACAAGCAGGATTGCCAACATGATCTTCAACTCAGTGAATGGCAGTGGTCTTCTATTTGACCCAGGTGGCAAACTCTGCATCTTGGTACCATTCACATGTGTCACCACAAAGGTAAACACACACCTCACAAATGTGATCAGCTTTGGAATTGGCAAAATCATCATAGTGCTGTTGAAAGTGAACAGCCATGCCTTCAGCCCTTCTCTTTGTAAAGATTGACACACTGGCTAGCAAGAAAGCGTGAGGAAACATAGGAGTCTCCAGAAGAGACAGCAAGGGAAGACAACAATGGAACAGACGACGGCAGAGCAGATGATATGCAGTGAGAGAGCAAAAAAAACACGGATGAGACGGAAAAACAACAGTGTGACCTCCACTTTGAGATGTTTAGCGTCAAATAGTTGTAAATATGGGTGAAAAAACAGTTTTATTAATTTCGGGTGGATTGGGCTTTAACCCCGCTTGCAAATCTTTGTTGAGCCAATTTCGGGTTTGGTCAGATTCGAAATTGGTGCCTTTTCGAGTTTGGCACCACAGTGGTGAAAATCGTGGAGCCTAAGCTTAAATATTTAAAAATCGAGACAATCAAACTATAGATAAAACTTGACCACATGGGGCCCAGCTTTCACACCACGGCAAAAAGGTTGACAATTTGCCCTTTGGAACCATCCCCTTTCAATCAAAAAATCTAGCTCCCCATCCCCTTGTATTTAAATAGCACCCCTTTCAAAAAAACTCTGTTCAAGTCATGGAAAATAACTTTAAGGCACCTAAAGTTGAGTCTTTAAAAGATGATCAATTCGAAGGCAATAAACGTAAGTACTGCAAATCCTAATTTTTCCGAGCCTGGGAAAGATACTCATAGCCAAATTTGGATAGATAAAAACATAGAAACACTTATTCAAAGCCTCTCCGAAAAGAAAGTGCCAACAGATAGTCAAAGCGCCCCACTGGCAGAGCGGAAGACATTTCCGGATGGAGAGCTCTGGTAGGCCCTTTGTTTATAGTGTTATACGTACTCTTTAAAAATTTAGTTCAAGATCCCATCAAAACTGAACCCTTCTTCTCTTAAAACCAGTCGTGATTTTTATATTTTATTTATAGCCTCATTTTGAGTTTATAGTTTATTTTGGGCATAGTTGCTCATTATTATTTACGTGTCAAACTCGCTTGTTTTTAAGAGCTCTTAAGTTTTTAAAGTATTCGGGTTTACTTATAATATTTAACATTGAATCTGATGCTTATGATGCCGTGTTTTGAGTATAGACAAAATAATTTTAAAGATCCTTTTAAAATAACCTAATTTAACTTTAAATGCCTTTCAAGTGTTGTCCAGGCTTCAAAAATTTTTGCCCCAGCTTGCCGCTTCTAACAGGCAACTGTTGCAAGAAGATTCCATGGAAGACAAGGACCTTGGGTTTCAACTAGAAAAGATAGAGAGTGACTCCGAGAAAGATTTAGAAGACGAAAACATAATAGAGAAAGCTTCTACTGACTCAGCTATAGAAACCTCCGAAGAGTTTAAACCGTATATTGAAATGGTAAGTATCCTTGTTGATCTGACGTAGGCTTTTTTGCAAACTATTAGCCTTAATTTTGTCATTTTAGTAACTCGAATCTATTTCTTTTAATGGGTTTATAAACAAATATCATTTTTCAAGGCTCTTTAATGCCATTCAAGCTAAAATATCACAGTTGATCTGGGATGTAATTTTAAAAATCTCATTTTGAAAATATATGTGCCGAGTGGTGCTTGGGTTTACTATTTTCTAAATGAAAAGTTTTTGCGAATGGCTAATTTTAGTTGGTTTATCGTAGAAGTAAATAAACACCTTAGCCTACTTTTGATTTTCTTGTTTACAGCTTAATGTGCACTTGGTAGGATATATCCTTTTAAACCAAAAAATTGTATATAAAGTCATTGATTTTAATTTTCAATTATACCTTCTGAATGATATCTAATGTTCGAATTTAGGATCTGAACCTTGGTGTATTTGATGTCGCAAATGACCCAAAAACTCTTGATGCGCTTGCAACACACTGTGAATCATCCTGTGTTAAAAGTACTTTGGGTGAATCAGAAGTCGAAAAGCCCCCCACTATCGAGGAGCTATGACGCTGTAATCATTTCACAAGCTGCTAAAAATTAGACTATTCAGCCTGGTGAATCCATAAGCGATATCCATACAATGTAAAATCATTTTTTCTTTGCAAAGGTCTTTTATTCCTTCAGCTTCAAATATTTTTAATATTTATTCTAAATACCCATAGGTCAAAGACTACCCAACTAAATATGCCAAAAGCCACACCAATAAGACACATTCCTTCCAAAAATAATAGATAGCTTTCATTTTAGTACTGAGAGAAGAATTACAACAGTGAAGCCTTTTTAAAGACAAAACTTCTTTGCGCATATAATAAGTTTTTGCTCATTCAAGCATAAGTAAAGACTATAGCTCAATGTCATATATTTACCTCACACACTTTGTAAAATGTTTTAATTCAAGCTAATACTTACTGTTGGTTAAATACTTGCAGATTTATGTCTAACTCAACTGTCTAGTGAACTTATTGAGATGATAGCAGTCTGGTCAACACGGAAAATACATCTGAAGGAAAGCTATGGAACTAAACATTTAATTTGACTAATACAGTAGTTTTACAATCTGTTGAGATATACAAAAATATCTTAACCTAAAACACAATCAACTCAGCCCAGAACAAAATTCAACTCCTTAGTAAAGATACAACCCCATTTAATAGCCAAATGTAGTTTATTGGGCAAAAATGTCCAAGCACACCGCAAAAAATACATACTAAAAACAATTTCTGATTGTAATAACAACAAATCAACTGATCACACAAACAATATGACTTCAGTCACACTCCAAAGCTGATATGTCTATCAAGTTCAGGGGGGAAATGGACCCAGGCACTTAAGTGAAAATCTTGTTCCACCTGTTAACCCCAATAGCATCTGAAACAAACACAAAAAGATTAAGTATAAAAACAAGTTAGTTAGGCCGACACCCTGTTATCAGTACATCCTAATTAAGATATACAATCAGAAGCAAAAATTGGAAACAATCTATTCCGGGTATCTATTTTTGGGATAAACTTTTTGAATACAATAGATAGGTCAATATGTACAGCTAAAAGTACACATTTACAGCTGAAAAGAACAAATATCAAAATGTTAACCCCTGATGGGAAATAGACAGTAGGGATGACAAGCCTTGGAGTTACTAGACACAGAAAATAGAAAATTATTAGGTAAATTTCATACAGTAGTTTTAAAAGCTATGGCGACAAGCGAAATGAACTCAGATTTAAACGAAATCATTTCAGATTTAAACGAAATCCAAGTCGCGCAAGATTCAGGATTCAAATAATTTAAATATTGTCGGTTAATAAATGAAATGTCAAACCAAAAACAAAATTTCACTCACCCATTATACGAAATTATATCAAACATCAAGTGGTGTAGTTCAACCCACAAACAAAATGAACTGATGCAACAAGTGAAATGGATGGATGCTATTCCGGAGTATATTATAATCCAATCAGGATTCATATGAGACACCAACAGAAGAACCAAAATGAAACAAAATCTGAGTACTCTAGAAGCGAGATTACACAAACACGAAACAAAATGAACTCACACAAGATGTGTAGTATGAGCAGCCTAAAATAGAAAAATAACAGTATAACAGCCGATCAACAGCTATCCAATTTAGGAACAGAGGCATTTTATTCATTTTCATGGCTCCAGATTTGTATGGAATGGTTTTGAGAACCTTCTGAATATGGACTTGAGATTGCAATAAAAATAATACATTAAATTTTAAAATTTCTACTTTTAGTGATTTTATCCTAAGTTTTTTACAATGGTTTTTAATAGCAACATCTTCAACCGCGCCAGCAGCCAAGCCAGCAGCAGTCAAGCCAGCTTCAATGGAGGCGAGGCTCAGAACGTGGAGACACCCTTTTATACCCAAGCCTTTGAGGCGGGTAACGAGGAAGCTGACCTGTTACTGTCCCCTGACTCATATGGCTTTGACTTGTTTGAGAGTCACTTTGTGTCTAGTGCTGCCCCTGCTCCCACCCCCACCCCCGCACAAGCTGCCCATCAACCAACCAATCAGGATGGCAACCTCAATTTGGAACAGCTTCCTGCCATCGCCCAACCTGCCCCTCCCTCAGCCAATCAGGCTTCAGCTCCCCCCGCCCAGCGCCCCAAGCGACAAATCATCACCGCCCAAATTCTTCAGGAAATTGTGGCACTCAACCTGCAGGGTCTGTCCTGGGATCAGATTGCTGACCAATTGCAATTTACCCAAGCTACTGTCATGCGGGAATTCAACAGCATAATGAACAGGGGGAATCAGATTGGGGCGGCCAAGAAGCCCAAGAAGGCCCAAGAGTCCCAGATAACTGAGGCATACCCAATAATGCTTGACCTCCTCCAGCGGGACCCCAAGCTTCCCTTGACCCAGGTCTGGAAGCAACTTGCTCACCATGGCATTTGGGTGTCTGAGCGCATGGTGCAGCTCTGGATGTACGGGAAGGTGGCTTCTGTACGGGTTCTTACCAATTTTGCCAGCAACCAATGGGATGACGCTGAGGATTCCCTGTATGATCCCGCCATTTAATCCACCCTGGTCTGTTGCTTGACTAGTCTGTCAGATGATGTCATTTTCATCTCCTACTACAAGCTATTGTTAGCTTTTGATGACTTTGGTTAGCAAGGAAGAGCTGCCACTCAAAAAGGAAGGAAGAAGGTCAAGAAGGGGACGTTTATTGGTGCATTTATGGCTGTGTTGGCCAAGGGTTTTGTCTATTATCGGTCAAACCCTGATTTTGTTGATGGGTACTCTGACGGCCACATCCTTGGTGGATTGCTCAACTCCTGAGATGGCTCAAATTCCAAATACCAGGTTTTCTTGAGCCACCAGATGGAGGGAAGCTCCACTGCCCTCGAGTCCATCCAGGGACGTGGGCACCAGGCCTCCGTCTACCCTGCCGGTCATGCTGACGTCCATCTGGGAGATGTTGTCTTCTTTAACATGGGGTCCACACTATGGGAGCGCCGCCCTCAGGCTTTCAACGACCTCTATCTTGGGGTCCCTGATCACAATTTTCTCTTTGGTTGCCAAATGGTGGCTGACTTGTTCGCGCAAATGGTTTTCCATGTGAACATGGGCAGCCAATCACGTAAGGATAAGCGCCTTCCACCTCGGGCAACTGCCACTTACCAGCCCATTCAGCCAATGACTGATGAGGAGTACAATAAGCGGTATATGGCAGCCATCACGCGAAATCCTCCTGCCTCCACCCCCATCACCAACACCCCTAACCTGCAAGCCCAACCAACCCAATCCCAGACCCCCCAGGCCAGCACTGCCTCTACGTCTTCCTTCCTGCGTTATTCTGCCTCCTAGGCATCACTTCCCCACCTCAATAAACCCCCTGTCACCAAACATTTTATATTTATATTATCTTTATTTTGAATTTCAATTGTTCATGTTCTCTTTGTTAATAGTTGGTTTTATTCTTTATGTTCAGCTTATTTCTTTAAAATCATATATTTACTATGGTGTGTATCTAGATCCTGAACACAGTTATTTTTAGCACTAAACCACAGCCCCTTGTGAAAACATTAACAACAATTTGGTGATCAGCTAAATTTGAATTAGAAAATTATAGTGTTAACTGTTTTTAGATAAAGTTGTTACTGATCTGAATTCAAAACCTATATGATAAACTTTAAGCCAATCAGAAGCCAAGTGATAAAGTGATTGTTGTGACATAAAGGGTCATTCAATAATTCTTTGATGCATGTGCGCTAATTAATATGATTGGCTGGATTTTTTGCCATTGTACGCCATTGCCGCTGTGGCAAGTTGTTAATGGACTAGTGTTAACTCAGCAGCTGATTGAGCACTAGTTCATCAACAAATTGCCACAGCGGCAATGGCGTACAATGGCAAAACATCCAGCCAATCATATTAATTAGCGCACATGCATCAAAGAATTATTGAATGACCCTTTATGTCACAACAATCACTTTATCACTTGGCTCCTGATTGGCTTAAAGTTTATCATTAAGGTTTTGAATTCAGATCAGTAATAACTTTATCTAAAAACAGTTCACTATAATTTTCTAATTCAAATTTAGCTGATCACCAAATTGTCGTTAATGTTTTCACAAGGGGCTGTGTCAAGCGCCAAAAATAATATGGTAACCAGGGAAACAATGCCACACAAAGCAAATGACACATATTGAGATGTATGTAAAACATATAAAATGGGTAAAAAGATGGGATAATGTAGTAAATGGGAAAACAAAAAGGAATAAACAAAGAGGCAATTGTATCAAAATAATACAGAATTTATGGGGGCAAGAGCTATAAAAACATATGAAAAGGTTAGTAAAAAATCAATGAGCAAATTGGAAAAACTTCTAAGAGACCTTGACTTGGCAATTGCCAAAATCAAAGAAATTGACCGCAAGGTCAAGGAAAAGGTGAAGTCTGCCGTCCTTGAAGGGGACAAAATCAAAAGGTGTCTGCCAAGTCACTCATGACCAAAATACTGGACACACCTGAGAAGACAATAGAGCGCCTACTTAATATTCAAAAAACAGTGGTTGAGGGGCTCCAGTTCAAGTCCTTTGCACTCTCTGCGCCGTCTGTCTGGATGGACGACCCTGAGATGTAAGCACATCTCAAACCCGCCAAGAGGGCCCGCAAGGAGGACACTGAGACGCCCGCACAGATGCTTGCACCAAGGATGACAAAGCCTGCCAAAGCCGCCAGCAAAGAAGAAACCCAAGAAGGTAACCTAAGAAAATAAATTTAATAAAAATTCATAAATACTTACCTTTTTTTAGAAGAAGTTGATGGCAAACTCCGCCAGGTCCTGGTTTCTTTTGTTCCCCCCATGTTCTACTCAATTTTGCCACTCACGTGGCAAAGCAGCTTTTCCTGTCCCCCCTGTCTTGCAGGAGCTCAAAGATAGGATTCACGGTGCATTCCCAATGTCCAGGGAGGCATTGGCTGGGCTAACACATGAAGAGGGGGCATCCAAGTGGGCAGTTACTGCCTACAAGGATGCTCAACTGGTCCGCCTGGACCCGGTTAACCTCAGTGGAGTTTACTGTGTAAACTCCATTGAGCTTGTTTGGGATGTCCTGGCGACGCTCCCATTCAAGAATATACCAGAGATGGGCCGGGCCCATGCAGCTGCTTGCTTCTTCTTCCTGGTGGAGCACACCCTGTCCTACTTGCTGGAGAACTTTGGGCGTGCGGTAGAAAAACTGGCTGTTGCGGATGCAACAGCCGTGAAGAAGACTAAAATTCTCCTGGCGGACTTTGGGCTGGCCTGGAGTGCGGACAAGACGGGGTCCCAGAAGCTATGGATCTTACCTTTGGCAAACAAAACATGAGAAAAAAAAATAAGCGCAGTATACAATAAATTATGCAAGTTTACAGAAGCCTTTGCTGGGCAAAGGCTTCACTTGGTGGTTTACCTGGGGTTTCTATTTTACTTTGGAATGAGCGCTAGCGTGGAGGACCTGGATGGGGTCCTTATGGGGATCAACGAGGCCCTACTTGCTCTCAACAGGAAAAAAGTCCCCCAGGTTACAACTCAGTTGACCATGTTATCCAGGACGCCCCAGTCCTGGCAGAAATCTACGGGTTTGCGGCCCCGCCTGAGAAGCTGCTGCTTCACTCCCACCTCACCATCCTCCCTTTTACCAGCAGGCAAGAATATTTTAACCAGGGTGTATCCACCGTCCACGGTGTGGCAATGGAGGTTGTGTGCCACCTCTATTGTGGGGTGGGTACATACCGCCAAACCCATTATAGGCGCTCCTAATTTATTTTCTATACCAATAAATATTTTTACCCTTTAGATTATTTTTATTATAGTTAATATTTTTATAAAATAATATTTTAGCAAACATTACTTACAAAATAAATTCCAGGGAAAGTTTTAATAAAAGCATATAATATATGTCAATAAAATATACTTCTAATTTGTATGATTTACATTTAATTTTTTTAGTTTGCTTTTTATATTTATTTGCCAAAAATGATATTGATGTGCTTGCGTAATCCATTATCAAGTGTTTGGTATACCCTTGGATGCAATAATAAAAATGATTATAAATAAATTACTAACTTTCATTGATGGTTGTGCTGAATGTGATTGCGGGCTTAGAAACATCTAAATATAAAATGATATTTAATAAATCTTGAATAGTAAATTAGAGAATATAAAAAAGTCAGACAAGCTAAGCCTTTAATTGATTGGCTGGTTTGCAAGGCAAGCGGGGATAAACAAATCAGCGTGGCCATAGAATTTGGCCACAGTCTCAGCTGGGAGGGTATGAATCCCGGCCTGCAGCAAATCAAAAAGGTCCTCTGTCCCAGTTGGGGTTCCTTGCTTGACGACTTGCTTGAGCCACCCAAAGACTTCCTTGATGGGATTTAGGAAGGGCGAATAGGCAGGGAGGAAGAGAAGGCGCATATTTGCTGTGGCCAATTGCTGGGGGCCCACTGCAATGCTCGTGTCAATTGATGGAAATTCTTCAAGAATATCCGCCACCTTATGGAGACCAATGTTGTCCAGCACAATTACGTTAGTGAAGCCCAGGCTTGTGCGCCTCAGGTGCTCCTGGACCAAACAGAGGAATGATAGGAAGGTCTGGCTATTGTGAGATCCCAATATCATTTGGTAGAGCTCAACCCCCTTTGGACCAAGGAGAGCCACCATTAAATAGGCTGTGGCGCGGACTGCAGCACGCCAAGCCATCCCGTCATTGGAGCCTCTGGGGACATACCCATACTCATTGTGCATTGATGAGGCAAATGCTGATTTGTTGATGTAGTAAAATTTGACTGTCCCCTTGGCTTTTAGGGCAGTGTCTGCCTTCTCGTATTTTCTCCAGGTCTCAATATTGGCTGGGCTGTTCCAATTGTATGGGGATACCCCAAGTTTTTTCCAGGAAAATCACATTCCCTTGACCAAATGATAATAGAAAGAAATTGAGGCCTCAACCCCAAAAGCAGACTTGACCATGGCCTGTATATTTGCCAGTTCAAGATGGCAATCTTGGGTTATCCACTGGCGGATTGCCCATTTGTGCTCCTTTGTGATCATGGTCAACACGCGCAAGGATTTCTCTGCAGCAAGGACTCAATCCGTGTTGAGGAACTTGTTGAAGGTCTTTGAGGTGTACTTGGGATCCACCTCAACAATGGCTGCAGCCGTCTTGTAATTGCCTGATTCACACATTAGATTAAGCAAGATGATGTGTTGGATGTCGGGGATGCGCTTCTGAGTGGGCTTTTTAGCAGTGGGGATTGAATCATCAGCATTGGGCAAGGCACAGGGCATAGGCACCTTGTTGTAGAAGGCTGCAACTTTCTTGTGCACCAGTTGTCCCTCATCAGTTTGAAAGAACTTGGGCTCCTTGTTGTCCTCCTGATTGTCATTGCTTATGTATGGCTCATAGCTAGTATCAAGTACAGGCTTCACCTTCTCCAGCATGGCTGACAGGACTGACTCTTGCCGGTACCCAGCGTCAAACACATACAAAGTAAGTTCTACCTCCTTGTTTCTAACCATTTTGGTAGTGGTGACCTTGGTGGGCTTCCAGGTCAGCTTGGGGACCCGAGTGTTTATGCTCCGCATCCTAGCAGCTTGTGCTCCTTGAACCATCTGTGTCAGTGCAGTGTCACTATGGAACTCTCCTCTTCCGCCTCCCTCCTGAGTAGGCACTTGTGTTGTATTGAGTCTATTCTTTGACCCGCGGGGTTGACCGCGACTGCGGCGCACAACAGGTGCATTGGTACTCTGGTGTTGTTTCCTTCCATTTTGAGAATTTAATAAAATATTAAATAAATTTTAATTAAGTTACTCCCTAATTTTAATTTTTGCTTTTATCTGAATATGGATATTTAATTAGAGGTTTTCCCACCCAATATCCCAATTATAGATTTTTTATTTCTTAATTAGTTGTTTCTGGTTTACAATGCCTATTTTTGAATACCCAAAATAATTCCCCCCCTTTTTCCCAGATTTTATGCCAAATATAAGCACACAACACAATATTTTTAAAATTTATGTTTCAGATCTTGTGTCTTATTTTAGATGCCTTGGTATCATTCTTGATTACAATCCATTGCACAAAATGTGTGAGTGATTTTGTTTGTGATTTGAGTTCCTATTGTGTTTTGTTTTTAGATTGAGTTTTGACGCACCATGTGTGGGTGTATTTTGTCACCAATTCACATAGTAAACATATGTACACCAAAAGCCAACTCACACCATTTTGTTTGTGAATCCATGTATTTTGGATTGCATTTTGAATGGTTTTGCTTTGCGTGTGAGTACTTTGTTGCTGTGTTGACCCATTTTGCCTATTAGCGCCAAAAATCCCTGTTAACAGAGTGTATATTTTAACCTGCTAGTTGAATTTTGTTTAAATCTGAAATGATTTTGTTTAAATCTGAGTTTGTTTTGCTTGTTGCCATAGCTTTTAAAACTACTGTATAATTAAAGTAGCTTTATTTTTTGCTTTGGATTTTATTTTATTTTAATATAAAAAGCATCCCAACACCAGGATAATGGAACAGTAGGAGAACATCACAGGAAAGGATGCCCTTGTGAATCAACAAACAGAGTGACTGTTGTACATGAGACTGAAGAAAAAAGTAGCTTGGAGTCAGGGAGTGACACAGCAACAAATGCATATACCCAGATTAACATAAGGGGTAGTAACAACTTTAGAGTATCAAAGCTAACCATAAAGTCAAATAAGGCTGTTATTACTACAGCATTCAACAATAACACTGTGAAGAGAGGGTCCCTGTTATACCTCACTAAGTAATGCTAAAATGTGGCTGTTGCTAGTCTTATTCAGAAGGAAGACCTCATTCTAGATATCAGTTATGAGCCTTACGTGAGCAACAGAGACAGAGAAGATAAAGAAAAATAGTTATAACATTATAAAACTGTGAAGAGGAAACAGGTGCTGTAAAGATTAACAAAATTTTAACTAAGATACTCATAGCATTTTTATCTCTTGAAAAAGAGAAGCTTACACAAGCTCTAAAAAAGAATTCCAAGAGACCCTTGATCCCAAACATTAAGTGGCTTATCCTCATCAAATTGATAACAGAATTTCACAACTATAAGAAGGCTTTGAAGACTGTTATTGTAACAATAAAACTACACATAGATTCTATTATCAGTATTTCAAACCCAGGCAAATTCTCTTTATTGAGAAGGGTAAGTGTCTATCAACTATCCTAAAAAGGAACACAAATGGGCAATCTGCCAGTGAATCAACCAAAACTGAAATATTGCATTAGCAAATATAAGTAATAAAAGACAAATTTTTTGGGCATCAACCCCTTGATTTACTATTTTTACCATGTGGTTTGGAATCCTTGCTTCTTTTTAAAGAAACTTAGTTTATCTCTATATAACCATAGCAGCCCTTTTAATATAGAGACCTGCTGCAAAAACACCAATACTATACTGACCTTAAGGATAAGGAAATAGTACTGTAAATTCAGAACCTAAATGAAAAAATGTGGGATTGTCAAATCTTTGGTCCAAATTTTGAATCACTTTTGTGGGATGGCCTTTTTTAATTAAATTGATTTTTTGTATATTTATTTGAATTTTTAAAAATGTGGGAACTCATAGACACTTTGAACATTTCAAGTCAAACTGAATATTTCCAATTAAAAAATGAATTAACTGGAATCAGAATTGAAGTGTTCAAATCCATCAACCATTTTCTTTCAGTTTACTATGTTTTTTGGAATTGCGGGATTGTCAAATCCAAGAGCCAAATTTCAAATCACTTTTGAATACCACTAGTAAACTCAGATATTAATTGTGGGAACTGGAATCCAAATTTAATGTACACTGAGCACACTAGGAAACACCAACCCAAATAAAAAAGCTCCACCACAACTAAAATAAAACTAAAAATTCAATCTCAATAACCATAATTAGACATAAAAAGTTATTAAACTTTAAAATCATCCAAACCAGGAAAGTATACAATATTATTCACTTCAAATCACAGATATAGAAATTCTGTTACTATTCAAGGCTAACTCAAGAGAAAATAACTACCCACAACCAAACCAATAAATCCAAATAAATACATATTTAATCTAAAATATATTTTTTATTTTTATTTTTATTTTTATGGATTGCCAATTGCATTCTCAACCTGCTCCTGCACCAGTCTGTGGGGCAGCCTGTCCACGAGGGCGTCCCAGAGGGTCCAAGATCAGACTAGAACCCAACTTGAGGGGAGTTATGCCAATACACAGGCCTCCCAAGGTGTCATTGCCAGCCAACCACCTCCCGCATCCCAAGACCAATCAACCAGCCTAAATCCCAGGCAGAAGCCACTCTCAAGGCCTGCCACAAAAGTCTCCTACACCAGGGTCACTGGGAACAATGAGGGTTACTTACACCTCCACTGTGTACCCAGTTGTCACCCGACCCGCACTCTTGACCCAAGAGTTGCTACTTCCTGCCCCTGCGTCTTTGACACCACCTACAAGCCATTGGCCACCACTGAGGAACCATGAGCGCCTATTGTGTATTCAACCATTGACAGCACCACTGCAAGAAAGTGTGATCCCACCTTCTACACAAAGGTCCTCATCCCCTGTGTCAAGCCTGGTAGCCAGGATGCTGTGGTACCTGCCAAGGGCCGGCGTCAGTTGATGGATAGTGATTGTGAAGCTCTCCTCAACTGCTTGAACAGGGGAATGGCGGTTTGGGATATTGCGTCCTGATTTGGTGTCACAGCCAGAAACATTGCCAACATCAACACCAAGTATGGCAACACCAGGTAAATTGCTAAATCCACCAAGGCTAAGTGGCAGCCCAAACTCCTTCAGCCTGTTCATATTGATGCAATCAAGCAGTGGGTAGCCAAGGATTGTCACCTGGACACACTTGCTTTCCAATCAATGCTTGCCACAGAGTTCAGGCTTTCTGTTTCTAAAACCCTTGTTTACAAAGCAATGGTTGCTTTGGGCTTCTTGTGGAAGGCGCTCGGAGTTTCTCTGTACAATAGGAACAGTGAAAAGACCATCAAGGATTGACACATTTATGCCAAGACATATCTGGCACTAAAGGAGACTGGGAATGTCCAGTTCTTCTATATCAACAAATTGTTGTTTTCCTCCTCACTCAGGTCTAGGCATGGGTGGGTCAATAAGGGGTCTAAGGATGGCGTATCACATTGTGCAGTCGTCTGTTACCAAACATATTCCATGTTAGAGCTTCTTTGTTCTTTCAGGTTGGACCAATATCAAATGATTAAGGGCTCTATAACTTGGGACATTTCTTGATTTTCTCTGAACTGTCAAGAAGTACCTTCAGATTAATTACTGCAGCACAACCAACATTATTGTGCTTGATAATGTTGGGCTCCACAAAGTGGATCTGGTTGTGTCCATATTCCCCCCCCATTGACAAAAACAACCATTCTACCAGCCACCGCCTTGCAGACTGCCCAATGAGACTCCTATTCCTTCTGCCCTATTCTCCATTTCTGAATCCAATTGAGGAGGTGTTTGGTTGGATCAAGAATAAGGTGAAACAAGGCCTCCCTCAGGACACAGAGGATCTCTTCAACATTCTTGAGATCAGCCAATTTGCAATGCCACCCAATGTGGTGGCAGCTTTCTATGAGCACTAGGAATCCTTCCTCCCAAAAGCCCTGGCCTCCAAGCCAATCAGATAAATGGGTGCTCCAGGTTTTATTTCTTTTAATTTTAATTTTGTTTTTATAAGGACTCAAAAAATATTATTTATATATAATATTGTGATGTTTGATTGTATTATAGACATATAAGAATACATAGAAAAGGTAATTAAAACTAATTATACTAGATATAGAGATATGTATTTTTATTATAATCCACTGAATATTATTATTGGCTTTTGCACTAACAAATAAATAAATTAAAAATGATAGAAATAAATTAATTTATTTATATAATTGTGAATTCATGATGGTACTTTGGCTTTTCTAAGCCACAAATTGGACCTTGTATATCATCATATGATCCTTGTTATTTCAGTGCCACTATAGCCACACAAAACAGCAACCAATGATTTTTATGTATTCCTTACTAATTTGTACTTAGGACGTAGTTCAAGTATATCAAATATGTTTATCAAATCATATCACAAGGGATAGGTAACTCAAGTTCTAAACAATTATTTGTTTAGAACAATAGTGGAGCGGGCCGCATGATGCGGATAAATTCAATTCTCCATGTTTATCTTTTTGATAAATGGACCCGTACTCAACAAGCTAATAAATAAAAATTATTTTTAACTTATTTTTAATATTTGATGTAGTTGCAACTTTAACTAATGTCTTGTAATATATTTAGATATATTAATATTATAATTTACATACTAAAATTTAAAAAAAATTAAAATATTTAAAGTAAAATTAAAGTTATAAATCTTAAAAGCTAAATATTAAAGTTTAAATAATCAAAATATAACAATTTTATTACTGTAAATTCAGAACCTGAACGTAAAAATGCGGGATTGTCAAATCCTTGGTCCAAATTTCAAATCAATTTGTGGGCAACTCAGCTGAGTGAAAAATAAAATATTTAATAAAATCAAACATTTAATTTGACTTTTTTTGATGTATTTAAATTGGCAAATTTTGAATCTCTTGAGTAGATAACTCAACAACCAAAAGACAAAACCCAGCAAACAAATGTGGGATACATAAATAAGAAATGCAGGATTCTAATGTACAATTTGAGATTTCCTTTATTTCAAACAAATCATAGACATCATGTAAAACTTAATGAATCTGAAATTGCGGGATTGTCAAATCCAAGATCCAAGTTTCAAATCATAATTGCAAAAAATTTGAAATAAATATAATTTATGGGTGTCTCAAAAAGGATGCTAAAGGATCTAGAGTGGATTTGTGCTGATTCTTTTATGAATCATAGGCATTCTCAAAAATCACCCTATTCCAATTTAGGACGGCTAAAATTTAGATCATAATATTCACAAAATTAACATATATAACAATAAAATTGACTAAAGTATACATTCCTCTTCTTGAGTTTAAAATTTTAATAAAAATTTATTGTGTCTTCTTTCAATAACAACCAAGTCAATGAGCTGTTCCCTGGCCTTGACAAAATCATGCAGGGCTATGCAGGGTCTTTTAACAGTGAAGCATCTGTCTATGGCCACTCCCAAACCGCAGGCCCCTCTGCAAGCCCCACCCATGAGTCTGTTCTTTCTCCTGCAACTTCCAGCATGGCCCTGTTTTCCAACCATGCACAGGCAGCTGCCAACCCAAATCCCTTATCAGAAATGGCATCCGGAACCAGTCATTTTAACCATGGGGTCACCCAGAGGGACCAGGACCCCAAAACAGCCAATATGATGGCATTACCAGTTCCCAAGATGAACTCATCCCTCCACCAGCCAATCATCCTGCAAGACACAAAAGAAAACTAATCACTCCAGAGATTGTTCTCAAAATGGTTGAAAAGCAAGAAAAGCTGATGTCCATTGGGGAAATTGCAGATGCAATGGGGTTTGCAAAGTCCACTGTGGCTGTAACCCTGCAAGCCCACGCCAACTGTGGCACCCCTACCAAGAAGACCCTGACTGGTGCCTGTACTTTAACCAAAGGTGATACAGCCCATCCCCTTATGATGGCCATTATGGAACGTGACCCTCAGATGCCCCTGGTCTAGGTACGTCTTCAGTTGGGACTCCACAGCATCTTCACCAACAAAAGAACAGTGAATTTGTGGATGAACAGAGTTGTGGTTGCTGCTAGAATCTTGTCCAATCAAGTTCTCAGTGGCCCCATTTTGGTGGACACTGACCCCTACAATTCAACTATTATTAATTTTATCAAAGGGAGAGCAATGAGGGCCCGTAATGACGTAATCTTCCTGTTGTATGCTAAGATATCTGCAAGTATCCAAGACTTTGGAGAGAAGCGTATCCAGTCTGACGTGTACAAGTGTGCTCCCAATATTGTATTGGTTAGTTGGGGTTTTATTGGCAGTTTCCCCATTGGGCGTCAATTATTACTTGGCAATATTGAACACCGCAGATGGGTATGCCTACCAGACAGAGCTCAAGGCCATGCTGGAGGAGTGGGCCACACAAAACACTGTGCACACAGTTGTACTGAGTGCAGAGATAGAGCAGTGGGAATGGGCAACCCAAGAAATCAGGGCTGCGGGGCATACCTTCTGGTCCTACCCCATCAACTACGCTGACATGCATCTTGCAGATGTATGTCTCTACAATTTTGGTTCTGTTCTCAGGCGCTCAAAGCCTGCCATCTACAATGAACTGTGTTCCCAAATTGAGAAGGGGTATGAGCTTTTTCCTTCTGTGTTTGTCCAGGACCTATCAGATCTCATCATCTTCTATGAAAGTGATAGTGATAAGTCTAGAAAGGACTCCTGCCTCCCCCCACGCCCATCCATTTGTTTTGTCAAGCCTGCATATGTGACAGAAGAAGAATTTGAGCAATTGAAGCAATCAGCTCTTGCTGCCCCTTCCCAGTCAACAAACCCTTCCTCCTTAACCCCCCCATCAAGTCACCTACCTTCCAACCTTGACTCCCAAACCACCACACATTCCCTCCCCACTATCTCTGATGCTGCCTCTTTCACAGGCGCAGATGAAGGTGATGTTTATTCTGCCCATTTCCTCCCCTTCCTGTCCTTTGATTAGTAAATAAATCTTTTCTTTGTGACAGCTTATTAAAATTGATATCTCTCTTTCAATTCATAATTAATAATATTTTCTTTTTTACATTATCAACATTTCCCATGATTAATACAATGTTGTACATTTTACAAATAGCTTAAAATTATGAGCAGACATATTTTTCATTATCATTAATAAATTAAAGACCAAAAATGTAAAGTTATATTAGAATGTTGCAGGTATGCGTTAAATCCTGATATTTTGATATTATGTACATAACTCAATGCATTTTGTTTAATAAAATCCATTGTAAACTTGGCCTTTTTCATTAAAATTTAAAATATATTGACTGTGTTTATATTAGAGAGCCATTAACACTTAGTACAAATATTTCAAATTAGTGCATTTTACAGCCTAAAAATTACCTATTGATAATAATTCTATAACCTTTCAGTCAGATTTTGTGAGGTAATAATGTAATGGGTTAACAAATTACTGTTTATTGTCATTAATTGGCTGGTTTTCTTTGCTGTGGCAATTGTGCATTTTCTGATATTTACGCACTTGTATCCATTTGGTTGGCTTCACATCCAATTGCACAGGCAATAGGAAAACAAGCCGCCACCCAAAGACTGGATGTAGTCAGGGTTGCAGCTTGTTTTCCTATTGCCTGTGCAATTGGATATGAAGCCAACCAATTGGATACTAGTGTGTAAATATCAGAAAATGCACAATTGCCACAGCAAAGAAAATCAGCCAATTAATCACAATAAACAGTAATTTAATAACACATTGTATTATTATTACCTCGCAAAATCTGACTGAAAATTTTATAGAATTATTACCAATAGGTAAATATACAGGCTGTAAAATGCACTAAATTTTCAATATTTGTACTAAGCGTTAATGGCTCTCTAATATAAACACAGTCAATTTATTTTAAATTGAATGAAAAAGGCCAAGTTTACAATGGATTTTATTAAACAAAAAACATTGAGTTATGCACATAATATCAAAATATCAAGAGTTGACATCTAATTGCAATACCTAATGTATATTTACGTTTATTGTCTTTAATTTATTACTGATGATGAAAAATATATCTGTGTTGAAGATAGTACTATAAAAACCAGTTATTTGATGGAATTTAAACAAAATGTCAACAATCTATAACTTGATCAACAAATTAAAAGCACACCTGCAAAAGGTTGTTGAAATAGAAAGAAATATCAGGGAAATAGTGACAGGAAAGCTGGGTAACAAGAGTCAGCCACTAATCCAGTCAAAAGAAGATGCTCTGGATAAATTTGAAAATTTATAGATGAAAAGAATAAAGAAAAATTATTTAATCTACAGGTAACAATTTTATCCAGTCTAAAGTTCAACAACGCGGCCTAAAATTGGTGGGAGTTCTGGCAGGGGGCCAAAGAAAACAATAAGATCAAACTAATTGAAGGAACTGAAATTCAAAATGAAATTAACACCAATGAAGAGGAAACTGACCAAATGGAAACATATGAAAAATGAAACACAATCAAGAAGCAGAAGCGCTTCAATAAATACAGAAACTTTATCAAATAAAAACCCAAGAAGAAACACAAGTTGCAAGAAATATAAGAAAAAATTAAGCCTAGAAAAATTAATGAAGAGCATCCAACACTCATGAAGTTTGCTGAAGTGGCGCCTGTGGCTGAGGGGGCCACAGGGGAAACAATTAGTAAGTCTTTTTATGTTTTACTTATATTTATTTTAGTCATCACCAGGAATGGGGATGAGGTCGCGGAAGTGGCGGCTTATACACCGAGTTGGTTTTACGGGGGTTACCAGTCACTGGTGGCCCCTGTAAAACAAATAAATAAAAATCAAATAAATAAAATAATTCAACAAAATATGAATAATTTTTTTAATATTGAAGCTCAAGATAGGGAATATTCACCACCTGCGGGGTGCTTGCCATGGATAAGGGAAGCATATGAACTAGGATCAAATATCAAAAACAAAGAAATGAATGAAATTTGCGGGGATATCAAACTGAACTTCAATGAATACATATACAAAAGCATTCAAAGAATCCCCTTCACAAACATCAACAAATATGAAAAGAATTTAATAAAAACCAACTTTCAAATAGGAAATGAATATTTGAAATCTGCAATTTTTAATGAAGTATTTAAGGTACTATCAAATAAAGTCAGGATGCAGTCCTCGTGAATACTTTTAAACCTGTATTTATTTTGTTTGCCAAGGCCTGGGGGCTGATACAAGTTGGGCGCCCCCCGGAACCCTCTTCAAGTTCAAATAAACATCCTATATTAATAGGTTAGTTCAAACTTTCAAAAAATTATGCATGTTCTCGGAAAAGTATACCTTGCAGAGAATCAACGTTGCGGTATACCTGAGAATCCTCCTACACTGCATATTAAAAACCAACGTAAAAAAGTTGGAGGATGTACCTATTCACATGGATATTTGCTGTGTAGCCCTTAACCGCCAGAAGACACCACGGGGATATAGGACAGTTGAGCACATCCTGTATGACTCATTTGCATTGGCAACGCTATACTGGTACTATGTTCCCCCTGAAAAAAACCTATTGATCAATTCCCTCACCTGCCTGCTTTTTATCAAACAATCAACAACCACTGGGGTACAGGATGCCACCCCTCTAGAAATTGCATCCAGGGTTGTCCACCACATACAGAAGATTATGTGGATCCAATTAGATGCTTTAGCTGAAAACTTAATTTTGGGGTATAATTCCCCGGAATAATTACATTTCCTTTGCAATCAACATCCCCCAATAAATATTTTCCCCTTGCAAATTGATTTTTTTTTACTTTTTATATTTTATTACTAGAATTTTAATATTGAAATATGTAATATTAAAATTTTACTATATAAATTTTAATATTACATATTTAAATATTAAAGAATTCAGTATCTAAAAGTTAATGTTAAAATTTTAATAATCCATATTACAATATTAAAATTTTTCAAAATCAAATATTTTGATATTGAATAAATTAGAATTTAATAAAATTGTTATATTTTGATTATTTAAACTTTAATATTTAATTTTTACAATTTATAATTATAATTTAAATTTTAATATTTTAATTTTTATTTTAAATTTTAGTATGTAAATTATAATATTAATATATCTAAATATATTACAAGACATTAGTTAAAGTTGCAACCACATCAAATATTAAAAATAAGTTAAAAGTGTTTTTATTTATTAGCTTGTTGAGTACAGGTTTGTTTATCACACAGATAAACATCAAGAATCAAATTCATCCGCATCTGGCGGCCCGCTCCACTATTGTTCTAAACAAATGATTTTTTAGAAATCAAATTACCTTTCCCTCATAATGTGATTTGATAAACATATTCAATATATATTACCCGCGTCCTAAGTACTAATTAGTAAGTAACACATGAAAATCATTGGTTGCCGTGTTGTGTGGTTATAGTGGCACTGAAATAACAAGGATCAGATGATGACATGCAAGATCCAATTTGTGGCTTAAAAAAGCCAAAGTACCATCAAGGATTCACAATTATTTAAAAAACTAATTTATTTCTATCTTTTTTAATCTATTCATTTGTTAGCGCAAAACCCAATAATAATATTCAGTGGATTATAATAAAAAATATTTCCATCTTACCTAGTATAATTAATTTTACTTGCCTTTTCTATGTATTCTTATATGTCTATAATACAATCAAACGTCACATTATTATATATAAATAATGATTATTGAGTCCAAATAAAAACAAACTAAATAAAACCTGGAGCGCCCATTTATCTGATTGGCTTGGAGGCTAGGGCTTTTGGGAGGAAAATTTCTGAGTGCTCATAGAAAGCCGCCACCACATTGGGTGGCATCGTAAATTGGCTGATCTCAAGAATGTTGAAGAAATCCTCAGTGTCCTGAGAGAGGCCTTATTTCACCTTATTCTTGATCCAACCAAACACCTCCTCAATTGGATTCAGAAATGGAGAATAAGGCGGAAGGAAGAGGAGTCTCATTGGGCAGTCTGCAAGGCGGTGGCTGGTAGAATGGTTGTTTTTGTTGATGGGGGGAATATGGACACAACCAGATCCACTTTGTGGAGCCCAACATTATCAAGCACAACAACGTTGGTTGTGCTGCTGTAATTTATCCAAATGTACTCCTTGACGGCTCAGAGAAAATCAAGAAAGGTCCTGCTGTTATGGGAGCCTTTAATCATCTGATACTGGTCCAACCCCCGAGGACCATGAAGCACAACCATGGAATAGGTCTGGGAACAGACAGCTGCACAATGGACTACGCTGTCCTTGGACCCCTTCTTGACCCACCCATGCCTAGACCTGAGTGAGAAGGAAAACAACAATTTGTTGATATAGAAGAACTAGATATTCCCAGTCTTCTTTAGGGCCAGATATGTCTTGGCATAAATGTATTGATCCTTGATGGTCTTTTCACTGTTTCTAAAGTATGGAAAAACTCCGAGCACCTTCCACAAGAAGCCCAAATCAACCATTGCTTTGCAAACAAGGGTTTTAGAAACAGAAATCCTGAACTCTGTGGCAAGCATTAATTGGACAGCAAGTGTGTCCAGGTGGCAATCCTTGGCTACCCATTGCTTGATTGCATCAATTTGAACAGGCTGAAGGAGTTTGGGCTGCCGCTTAGCCTTGGTGGATTTGGCAATTTGCCTGGTGTTGCCATACTTGGTGTTGATATTGGCAATGTATCTGGCTGTGACACCAAATTGGGATGCAATATCCCAAACCACCATTCCCCTGTTCAAGCAGTTGAGGAGAGCTTCACGCTCACTATCCATCAACTGACGCCGGCCCTTGGCAGGTACCACAGCATCCTGGCTACCAGGCTTGACACAGGGGATGAGGACCTTTGTGTAGAAGGTGGGATCACACTTGCTTGCAGTGGCGCTGTCAATGGTTGAATACACAATAGGCGCTCATGGTTCCTCAGTGGTGGCCAATGGCTTGTAGGTGGTGTCAAAGACGCAGGGGCAGGAAGTAGCAGCTCTTGGGTCAAGAGTGCGGGTCGGGTGACAACTGGGTACACAGTGGAGGTGTAAGTAACCTCATTGTTCCCAGTGACCCTGGTGTTGGAGACTTTTGTGGCAGGCCTTGAGAGTGGCTTCTGCCTGGGATTTAGGCTGGTTGATCTGGTCTTGGGATGCGGGAGGTGGTTGGCTGGCAATGACACCTTGGGAGGCCTGTGTATTGGCATAACTCCCCTCAAGTTGGGTTCTAGTCTGATCTTGGACCCTCTGGGACGCCCTCGTGGACAGGCTGCCCCACAGACTGGTGCAGGAGCAGGTTGAGAATGCAATTGGTGGTCCATAAAAATAAAAATAAAAAATATATTTTAGATTAAATATGTATTTATTTGGATTTATTGGTTTGGTTGTGGGTAGTTATTTTCTCTTGATTTAGCCTTGAATAGAAACAGAATTTCTATATCTGTGATTTGAAGTGTATAATATTGTATCCTTTCTGGGCTTGGATAATTTTAAAGTTTAATTAATTTTTATGTCTAATTATGGTTATTGAGATTGAATTTTTAGTTTTATTTTAGTTATGGTGGAGCTTCCTTATTTTGGTTGGTGTTTTCTAGTGTGTTTACTGTACATTCAATTTGGATTCCAGTTCCTGCAATTATTATTTGAGCTTACTAGTGGCATTCAAAAGTGATTTGAAATTTAGTTCTTGGATTTGAAAATCCTGCAATTTCAGATTTTTTAAGTTTTAAATGATGTCTATGATTCATTCAAAATACAGGAGATGTCAAATTTTACATTAGAACCCTGCATTTCTGCTTTATGTATCCTGCATTTGTTTGGTGAGTTTTGTCTTTTGTCAGTTGAGTTATCTGCTCAAGAGATTTGAAATTTGCCAATTTAAATAAATCAAAAAAGTCAAATTAAATGGTTAATTTTATTAAATATTTTAATTTTCACTCAGCTGAGTTGCCCGCAAAAGTGATTCAAAATTTGGACCAAGGATTTGACAATCCTGCATTTTTACTTTCAGGCTCTGAATTTACAGTAGAAAAATTCTTTATTTTGCTTATACTGAAGTATTATTATAGCTTTACATGAGCTGAAAATTAAATTAAATTTTTTAGTTAAAACTATAGTTTATAAAGCAGTTTTTTGTTTAGTTTCATATTTTATATTCAATTGAATACAGTTACATATAAATTCTAGTCTGTCAGGAAATCCTGATCTATCAGGGTTGACTGATCTATATTCCCATCACTAAAGCTATTGGCTAACAATAGATGGGCCACAGCCAGGTTGAGACCTCTATTCCAGAATGTGGAGAAACTATATCATGGCTATTATAGTTTACAATCCAGAAGACACTGAGACCTGGAATGTCTCAGGTCACAGTAAAATCCAGAAGCTTCTATAATTAGATTCTAGGCATTATGGATCCCAAAATAGACGCAAAACCGCCCTACAGAATAAAGACGGGAAAATACAAATATCCTGTTTCACCAAGAAATGAGACAGAGAACTGCCTGTGCAAGTTTTGCACATTAGACTGAGCAAAAGATGGGACCTGGGCCTATGGATGTCAACTTAGCTGACTGCAGCTAAGTCAAGGGATATCCAGGCTGAAGAGGAGAAATTAGCAGCCTAGAATATTACCTCATTCCAAAACCTTATTCAGGTTTGGAATCCAACTCTGGGGGTGAAACTAGTAGCTTGGGGATGATAGGCTAACTAGTAAGAGTTATCCGCAGCTAGACGCTAGTCTGGCCACTACCTTTACGCTATAAAAAGCCCTTCCAAGATCACTTGGAAGGCAGACAATTAAATAACCATCAACATTACTACTAAACCAAATAGCAGTAGTTTCAAGTACAATAAGAGTGTATTATTGATACTTCCAGATTCCTTCCAAACCACCACAGACGGTGTTGCATCCCAAAGACCACAGGACTCTCCCTTTACTTGGCTCAATCAGCAACAGAACTCTACCAGTTGCTGCAATCACACACCAATTGGAAGCACATCTGTCCCCATAAAGATATCCCAATCTCAACATGCATAATACCTTTAATAAAAACAATAACTTTTCTTCTTCAAGAACCAAAAATCTTGATATAGTCTAATTTTTCTTTTGGAACTAAAATAACCTTTCTTTTAAAAACAGCTAGTTTAAGAGATTTTTTATTATCTAGAATATATTTTTTACTTCAGAAATAAATTTCTTGGGGTCTTTTTAGTCTAGAATAAATTTTAAAATATATAATTTTATATTAAAACTGTATTTTACTCTACTTCAAAGTTAACCTCCAGAAAATCAAAATTTGCACTTTGATCTTTGATGTTTTCAATTTTTGCACCCTACATAGTGTTTCAATTTTTACACTTTTGACCTTGGGAACTTTGACCTAAGGGACTTGCCCTTCTGGGCAAATAGGTATCTTATATTGTAAAGTTAGCACCAATCATGTAGTGGGCCCTACCTGCAGGGCCTGCAGGCCGTCTGCCCGCAAGTTGCCAGGTACCCCTCACAGGCTGGATCCCTGACAAACCCAGAAAGACAGCGCAGAGGGGGAAAACATCTTGGATTGTAAGCCCTCTAAAACAGTCTTCTGGACATTAAGAAGATGCACAATGGTCTTCTCAGGGGTGTCAAGCATCTTGGCCACAAGCGCCTTTCTGGACACCTTGTTGATTTTTTTGCCTGTTAAGACAGCTGACTTGACCTTTTTCTTTGAACTTGCAATCAATTTCCTTAATCTCAGCAATTGCCAATTCCAGATCCTTCAAAAGCTTCTCCAATTCTCTCATATGATTTTTTACTAAACTTTACATATGTTTTATAGCTTTCATCCCAATAAACTCTGTGTTATTCTGATATTATTGCCTCTTTGTTTATCCCTGTCTGTTTTCCCATTTAAAACCATATCCTATTGTTTTACCCATTGTGTATATATATTATGCTTATCTCAATATATGTTGTTTGCTTTGTGTTGGCATTACTTCCATAATAGCCATATTATTTTTGGCACTTTACACAGCCCCTTGTGAAAATAATAACTATGTCAGGATTCAGATACACAGCATAGTAAACATAGTAAACATACAATTTTATAGAAATAAGCTGAACATAAAGAATAAAATCAACTATAAACAAAGAGAAAATAAACAATTGAAATTCAAGATAAAAATGATATAAATAGAAAAATTTTAGCAGCAGGGAGTTTATTTGGGACAGGAAGAGGGATATCTATGAGGAAGAATAGCGCAGAAAGGAAAGTGTAGAGCTGGTACTGGCCTGGGAGGTCTTGGATTGGGTGGGAAGGGCTGGCAGGTGGGAGGTGGTGGTGGTGGCGGGGGTAGAACCAATCAGATTTATTGTGATGACCACCACATACCACTTGTCATATTCTTTGTCTGACATTGGTTGGATTGGTTGGTAGATAGCTATGACATGGGGTAGAAAGTTCTTATCCTTATGTGATTGGATGCCCATGTTCACATGAAAGACATTTTGGGTAAACAAGTCAGCCACCATCTTTTAATCAAAGAGATAGTTGTGGTCAAGGACTCTGAGATAAAGGTCATTGAATGCCTAGAGGCGACGCTGCTGGACTCTGTCTCCAATATTGAAGAATACTACACAGCCAGATGCATATCTGCATGGCTGACTGGGTACACTGAGGCCTAGTGCCCGCGTCTTTGGATTGATTCAAGGGCAGTGAAGCTATCCTTCATTTGGTGGCTCAAGAAAACCTGATAAGATGAATTTGATTTATCCCAAAAGTCCAGCAATTCACCAAGGATATGGCTATACTCATAGTCCATTGATGTAATTCAGGTTTGTACAATAATAGACAAACCCCTTAGCCAAAACAGCCAGGAACGCACCAATGAAAGTCCCCTGCTTGACCTTATTTCTTTCATTATTAGTGGCGGCTTTTTTTTTGCTCACCAAACTTATCAAAGGCAATTGATAACTTGTTAGTAGGAGATGAACATGACATCATCTGAAAGACTTGTCAGACATTGTACCAGAGTAAACTCAATGGCATGATCATATGGGGAATCTTTGCTGCCTTGCCACTGGTTCCCATTGCAGTTGGTCAGTACCCAGACTAAAGCCACTTTCCCATACATTCAGAGCTGCACCATGAGCTCATAAACCCAAATGCAATGGTCTGCAAGTTGTTTCTGGACCTGGTTCAAGGGAAGCTTGGGGTCCTGCTGCAGAAGATTGAGCATGATTGGGTATGCCTTGCTGATCTGAGACTCTTGGGCCTTTTTTGGCTTATTGGCTATCCCCATCAGGTTTCCCTTATTCATGATATTGTTGAATTCCCACATGATGATAGCTTGGGTAAATTGCAATTGGGTGGCAATCTCTTCCCAGGTCAGGCCACGCTGGTTGATTGTCACAATTTCTTGGAGAATTTTGGTAGTAATGATTCTGCATTTGGGGTGCTGGGCCGCAGGAGCTGAAGCCTGATTGGCTGTAGGGGGCAGGATGACTGGTGGCAGGAAGTTGTTCTGAACCAGAGTTGCTATTCTGATTGGCTGGTTAATTGGTTGGTTGTTTGATTGGTTGGAGCTTTAGATGGGGTTAGGAAAGGGGGTAGGGGCAGAGCTGGACGCTTGGTGACTACTGAACAAGTCAAAGCCATAGGGGTTGGGGGTCAAGTAAAGATCAGCCCCTTCATTACCCACATCAAAGATCTGGGTGTAAATGGACGCCTCCACATTCTGAGCCTCAACTCCATGGAAGCTGCATTGGCTTCTTCTGTCTTGTTTGCTGGTGATGTCAAAAATGAGTTGTTAAAAACCATTGTAAAAAAATCTAGGAGAAAATCACTAAAAGTAGAAGTTTAAAATTATATGATTTATTTTTATTGTTATTGTGAGTTCATATTTGGAAAGTTCTCAAAAACATTTTATACAAATTAGGAGCCATGAAAATGAATAAAATGCACTCTGTTCCTAAATTGAATAGCTGTTGATTGGCTGTCAAACTGTTATTTTTCTATTTTAGGCTGCTCATATTGCACATTTTGTGTGACTTCATTTTGTTTTGTGTGTGTGAAATCTTGCTTCTATATTGCTCTAATTTTATCTCATTTTGGTCATTATGTTGGTGGTTCATATGAATCCTGATTAAATTATAATATATTCCAGAACAGCATCCAACCATTTAACTTGATGTAACAGTCCATTTCATTTGTGGTTTGAACTACACTGCTTGATGTTTGATATAATTTTGTATAATATATTAGTGAAATTTCATTTATTGTTGTACATTTTTTCTGTTCACCAAAACTAGTTAAATTATTTTATTAATAAATCTTGCCCAACTTGGGGTTCACTTAAATTTGAAATCATTTTGTTTAAATCTGAAGTATTTTTAGTTGTTGCCATAGCTTTTAAAACTACTGTATATTCAGGATATATATTAACCTTTTCAGAGCTGTTGATATGAACAAATGAAAGCAAGTTCAGAATGCATAAAAGTTGTGCAAAAAAATATTTAGTTTATTAGATTATATTTTTAATTAATATAAAATATTGTTTTTATTTTTTACAAAACTTATGTGTGCTCTTGAATTGGTTTTGTTTGTCCATCTCAACAGCTCTTAAAAGTACATTATAACCTTTTATAGTACCAAATTAAGTAGTTTAATTAGGGAATTTTTTGTGTAGTGTTGCAACATCTTTTATTACTCCCTCTTGGGGCATTAATTCCTCTAGTAGTTCACCAAATAAATCATCAAATGGCTCACCAACTAATCATTAAGTCAGTGGCACTAATATTGTTTGATCATCTATTATGGGAATCAAACAATTCAGATCCTAAGCAGAACACAACTTGAATAAGCCTCATGACTTATGAGGAGCCCTACTCAGATAAGCCTCATGACTCCCATGTCATACATGGACAGTATGTGGCTTTCCATGATAGTATATATTATCCTATATTCATATCTAATAAAGTTTCATTCTCTTCTTAATTTTCCCTTTTATCTTGTTTATTATACTTCCAAGAAGTATAGAGGCAAGAGTGGTAGCACAGGTAGGTTATCCACACCTACATAACTATAAAGAAAAATTCCTCCCAAGAAAAAGATCCAGCAAATGGCCCTCTCTGCAGGCTGAAGAGACTAAAAAGAAGGAAAGGATGTCCCTACAGGTTTCATCATCTTCAACAATGTCCTTGTTCCCATCAAACAGTACAATCTTCTCAACACTTGTATACTGCTGAACCTGCTTACAGCCTCTACAGTCCTGCAGACACCCAAGATACCCAGCATTGTGTTCCAACGCCTACACACAGCAGAAATTGGGATGTTTGCAGGATTACACCAAGAAAACGCCACCCTCTGGATCAACAGCACACAAAGCAAATTCACACAAATAGACTGTCCCCACATACTCTGGGCCAGCAAAGTTACCTTTGTGTCACAGGAACTGCCTCACATTTTTTAAGTGAATGGCTAGACCAACACCCCAACTAAAAAGAAAACTGATATGTGTTCAAGGCTGGGTTCTCAAAAGGTTCTCCCTGACAGACTCTAATGTGGTGATCATGACAGAACTCAGAACATTTAAAATGACAGGAACAATCAAAGAGTATATTATAGCTTACAAAGACCTATATGAACAAGCTCCCAACACCATCAACTTTGATGAGCCTGGGCCACAACTAGACTTCTACAATGGCCTCCCCCACACACATTAGACATCAGTTTGACATGACCCACTGCAAGAACCTCAAGGATGTATTCTTAGAAGGAAAGTGTGCAGATCAAAAGTCTGAAGGCTCACATGCAATAAACAAACAAAAGAAGAGTCCCACAACAAGAAAGGACCCTCAACTTAATAAACAAAACAACCAAGCCAATAACACCCATTTCCAAAATGGAAGTTGCACTGTGAAAGCTAACCAGGCAAGTGCCAAAGACACCAAAGAGGAGGGAAAAGCTCAGGGGAGTTCTTAGGCAAGCCGCCCTCCTCCACTTTACAAGACTTGTACAGGGACCAAGACGTGAATAAATCATCATGATCCAAGTACCCTCCAGCAATCCTCTACTGTTTGCCACCCAAACTGGAAATATACTCCTCATTTATCCTTTCCATTTTTGCAAATATCAGGGCACAGCACTATGTGACACTGGAGCAGACCAATCCCTTGTTGACAAGAAATTTGCCAACCTCATGAAACTACCCACAGTCCAAATCAACATCAAGAGAGTTGACATGGCAGATAACAGAAGCACACCAGTCACTAAAGAAGCAAAGCCTTTCTGTGCCCAAATTAGAGACGTACAAACCACGCTCAGTGGCCCTATCATATCAATCCCCAAATATGATGTTATACTTGGTTTGAATTGGATGAGAAAGACCAAGCCCATATTGACTGGTATATTGCTACCCTCACCATACAACAAGGCAAAGTACACCACCATGTCTACCCAACTCATCTCAACATTCTTATGAGAGACCTTGTGTTTTTAAAAATCATGGAAACAGAAGAAGAAACCAATCCTAGCAAAATCAATTAGAACTCCTGCATATATGAGGTTATCTGCTTTAAAAGTACAAAACCCAGACATGAAAAAGACCACATCTGAGACCAGCTGGACAGTTAATTCCCTTCTGTCTTCCAAGAAGCCTTACCAGGTTTACCACCTGACTGTGGCATACAACACAAAATTGACCTCAAAGAAGTATACCAAAAGAATGTCTTATCTATTGCCTCACACCCCAAGAAGACAGCATATTGAAAACCTATCTTGACAAAGACCTCAAGAAAGGACTCATACAACCTTCAAAATTGCCTTTTGGTGCTGTTGTCTTCTTTGTAGCAAAGAAAGACAGAGACCTCTGCCTAGTCATGGACTAGAGGGCGCTCAATGAGGTCACAATTAAGAACAGTTATCCCCTGCCCCTGATTGACGACCTTTTTGATGTTATGAGGGGGTCCCAAATCTTTATAAAAATTGATCTGACAACAAGCTACCAACAAATTTTTGTAAAGTCTGAAGATATCCCAAAGACTGTATTCAGAACTAAAAACAGATCTTTTGAATGTGTTGTTCTCAATTTCAGCATGACCAACGCCCCCAGCACCTTTGTGACCTTCATGAACAAGGCTTTCAAGGAACACATCAGAAAATGTGCAATCATCTACCTGGACAACATCATCATCTACAGCCCAACCTTAAAGCAGCACTGGGAAGATGTCAGCCTAGTCTTTTACATCCTTAAAGAAAATCAACTCATTGCCAAATCATCAAAGTGCAACTTCTTTTTGTCCAAACTCCCATTTCTTGGTCACATTATCACCAAGGACAGCATCAAACCAGACCCAGAGAAGGTATTTACCATAACCAAAATGCCAGCCCCAAGAAATAAAAGTGAACTCTGTACTTTACTAGACATGGTAGCCTACATTAGAATGTTCACTCCTGATTGGGGTGCCCTGACAGCCTCCCTGTCAGCTATTACAGGCAAAACAACCAAGTTTGTGTGGACACCACTAAGAGCCCAACACTTCTGACAACTAAAATAATGTATGGTCACTGCCCCTATCCTCTAATACCCAAATTGTGAAGGAATATATGATTTAGAAACCAATGCATCTAACTACGCTATAGGAGGGGTACTCTGTATCCAGACAGCAGAAAAGGACTTCCTCTTGGTGGTGTAAGGGTCAAAGAAGTTATCTGAAAGTAAACAAAGATACCCCATACACAATAAGGAGTTGGTAGCTATTGTACACTATCTTATGAAGTGGCAATGTTATTTAGAAGGAGCCCAAACGTTCAAAGTACTCACCAACCACAAATTGTTGATATTCTTCTAGACACAACAACTTTTTTTGAGAAGACATGCTGAATATATGAACCTCATACAGAGATATACAATTTAAATTGAATATAAGACAGACAATGAAATGCTTGCCACAGACACCCTATCAAGGCTATACAGTAAACAGGTTCTATGTGCTGATGGGGACCCCAATTTATCTATGTTGATTATGGGTAATCTCCAAGAATGGTTCACACCTGGCACACCAATGGACATCCAAGAGAAGGTCCTTAAGAACAAACATTTGTTCAAAAACGTGTATTGCACTCTACACCAGATACTTTGAAGTGGCAATACTGTGCCCTATGTTCTGTCAACACAAAATATTGACACAATCCTCTGGTATCACAGATAATTGGGACACACCTGTAGCAGAAACTTGCATGAGTATCTCAAGACACACTACTGGTGGCCCAACATGTTAGATTATATCAAGGAAGTACTGGAACAGTGCAAGGTCTATGAGAAGTATGCCTAAACCCAGGCAACGCCCAAATCAGTGATACCATTGTCAATCACACAACTATTTAAAGTGTGGGCACTGGATATTGTGGTACCAATGCCTGGCAAAAATTACATCATAACAACTACCAACTATGCAACCAGATGGCCTGTTGCACAAGCCACAAAGGAACACAAAGGCAATTATGTGAGATAATTTATTGTTAAAGAAAACATAACCAAGTTTGGAAAACCTGACTTTATGATCACATACAGAGAAACCAAACTCACAGCCATTGATACCAATATCTACCTTGCCAAGAACAGGATAAGACACATCACAGCCAGTCCGTACCACCCACAAGCAAATGAACAAGTAGAACAACTAAACCGCTCACTAGTGGAAGCCCTCAGTAAGTTATCTGCTAACTTTTCAATAGCCTGAGTTTACATTTTTCCAATAGCACTCATGGTGTGCAGAACACATGTTAATTGCAACACAGGCAAAAGCCTGTATGAACTTGTCTATGGGCAAAATCCCGCCCTCATTAGTACAACTGCAGGACCACAATTACCTCTGATGAAAAAGGTGCCAGATGACAGTAACCCCAGTGTTAAGTGTGCTAGAAAAGACCAGCAAGACATGTAACAAAAAAACAATTGAAAAAAAGACAATCCCACTGCAACAAGAAAGGTTCCAAGTTGAGGACAAAATCTGGGTTGTCAACTGCAATCAACATAAATTGGACTCAGGGTTACGTAGACCAGGCATTTTCAAGGAATTCAAACCAACAATACTTACCTCATCAAAGTAATTGGTGTCAGAACTAAATTAAAGCGCATGCACCATGACCAACTCTGCCTTTGTAAAGCAAGAACAGCTCGCCGCAACTCCAGACTCCCTGTTCCCAATGCCAAACTAGATCAGTACCAAGCCCACATCCCTGACACTCTCAATAAATATCCCAAGGTTCCACCTTTCACTACCCCAGGGAGAGATGCTACAGATTCTTTGATTACTCCCTCTCAGGGAAATTATCTCATGATTAGTTCACCAAATAAACTACCAAATGGCTCACCAACTAATCATTAAGTCAGTGGCACTACTATTGTTTGACCATCTATTATGTGGATCAAATATTTTGAATTATAAGAGGAACACAACTTGAATAAGGCTTTTAAATTATGAAGAAAGCTACTCAGATAAGCCCCATGACTCCCATGACATGCATGAGCAGTATTTAGCTTTCCATGATAATATATATTACCCTATATCCATATCTAATAAAGTTTCATTCTCTTCTTAATATTCCCCTTTATCTCGTTAATTATACTTCCAGGAGTATAGAGACGGCAGTAAACAAGAATTTGTCATACTTAATCAAAAATAATGCAGTAATATAATCATTAATTGAAAAAATGTGGCTTGAATTCTGTAAGCAATGTTTGGTAGATTGAAAACAAGAAGTTTGTTTATTCTGCTAATGTTTTAAAAAAACAAGAAAAATATTTAGTTTAGAAAAATTACAAATTTATCATGAAAAATAAATATTTTACACTATTCTATACTAAATTTATATTTTCCTCGCCTTATTTTAATCTGATCAGAAGTTGTTTTGTTATGTGACAAGACTAACTGTAGATATATTCCAACTATATATACATCTCGTATTAATTTCTTAATAAAGACACCGGTCGTGTAGTGTAATGGTTAGCACACAGGATTCTGATTCCTGTAATCCGAGTTCGATCCCCGGCGTGACCTTTTCTTTTTTATTTTTTGGCTTAAACTATTCTTCATATTGCGCTACTTTTAATCAACTGGAACGGTGTGATTGGTCTTAAAGCTCTATGCTCATAATAGATCTGCTTGATTATGAATAAATAAGTATGCTTGGATATGATTCCAAGTATTGTTGAATTTTTTGGACATATATCTGTCAAATTAATATCAATGTCTTTATTAAACAGTGTGATGATTTTTTTAATTACTTTAGCATTATATTACAAAAAAATAAGTAGATTTTTTAATAAAACAATGTTATATGGAGTGAGCTTTTTTAAAGCACAGTGATAAAATTATTTGATGTCGTTTTGAAAAGGATAGATGTCATCATACTTTTTAATTTTGTCAGATGTTTTTAAAAAAACAGGTATTGTCAGGATACCAAGAGTACCATGGAGCTCCAGCAGGTGAAGGAGGCGTTGAAGCAGGTACTGGCATGGCCCACCAGATGATGAGACCTAACTTTACCAGGTAGGAAAGAGCCTTCCCAGCCACAGCCCAAGGTCCAGTCGCTGGCAAGGCAGAGTCAATCAATCCTGTGAGTGTCAGGTAAAGCACTCCCTGGAATTGACTACTCTGGCCAGTGGCATCAGAAGTGTGGGGGGTTGAGATGGTTGGTTTGGGTGTCAGGGGCGGTTCTATAGGGACCAAGTAGGCAGCAGGATTATTTTACTTCCTGTTGAAGATCAAAGGGTAGATGGTGATTGCTTTGCTGTCACAGACAGTTTTTTAGGGTTCCTTGGGTGCGTTTGGGTGGATGTACCACTGCAAGTCTTCCAATGTCCAGGGTTTGTGGTCAGGATTGGCAGGATACTCAGTGAAATGCACAGGGCCAAATGGAGCGTTGGGTGGACGGTAGTGGTCAAAGGCTTTGGTTTGGTCAACTGGAGTCTGACTATCTATCCCAATGAATGGTACTGACACTTGGGTGTATGCAGATGGAAGAGTATCAAAAATAGATATGGAAACAGATTGGTGAACCAAAGGTTCATAATAACTTTATTTGGTAAGGATGACAATACAGAACTTTTTCAAGTGCTTCTGATTTATATACTTACTCACATGCAGGTGCCTCTGGGCATTCTTCTGGTGCTATCTGTGTGGCAAGGCTTGGCATCTCAGGTTCTTCTGTTTGGTTGGTTGCTTCATGGTTATTTTTGGGGTTTTCAGGAACAGTTATTTGGCTTTTTGATGGTCCCTCTTGGCTTGGCTGGCCATTGATTCTGGCAGGTTTGGCTTCTGGGGTTTTGGGGGTTTTCCCAATTTGATCACCATTTTTGGACTGGCTTGACAGGCTCTCCTGAGCCCAAAGAACTTGATTAAAAAAGGTTCCCCAATTGGGGACCCCAAATTACTTAATGGAGGGTGGGCTTGATCTGGGTTTACTGGGCAGCTAAAAATAGCCTGCCCAGGCCCAGACAAACCCACCAAGGCTTGGGCGTAGCTTTTGGGGCCCAAGACGGGCCCCTCAGCTACCACCAGGGCAGGAATGATTCCTGCACCTGAATTTGCTTTGAAAAGCAAAAATCCAAGTGCAGGCAAATCTCCCCCGCCCGCTAGCCCCACCTGGTAGCTAGAAGCGGGTTTGATTCCTGCTTGGGGCTTCAAAACTTTTACTTTTGTAACAGTATTCATACCAAAAGTGTTTAAAGAACAATATGAGATTTAATAGTGTAAATGGAACAATTCAACAAATACATTGCAAGATCAATTAACTTCAATATAATATTTATGTGATTATAATGGAACAAATATGTTTTTAAATAGAAAGGGCTGGTAGACTTAATTGATTGAAAATATGAACTCACATACAACCAATAATTATTAGATGGGAATTTGATGATCCAAATACAATAATTGACAATTTTATGCAATGCTTGAAGACAACTTTATATTAAATATTTGAAAAATGAAATTATAAAATCATATAAAATACCCAAAATAGCTTATTAGTTTTTACAGTTGTGAGAATTAACAAAATCACTTCAGCTTAATAATCAATCTACACAGATGAGAAACAAATTAACTGAGCTCAGAACAAAAAAGAAGGGAACCAAAATATATTGTTAATCAATTTAAACTCATTGATTTTTAATTTTGCCTTGATTTTAGTTAGTTTTATTGTCATCAGAGTGAATTTTGCTTTAGGGTGAAGTGATTGTTTATCCTCACATATGTAAAAATTAAGTTATATCTCTAAAACAATGAAGTGCAAATTAAGAAAAATAACTATACAATGGAATTCAATAAAAAAAGCAACTGAAATAAAACATCAAAATACTAATATTATATAGTGGGTTCAAAGTTGATTTTTTTACTTTGGCTTATTTTAAAGGCATGTTATTTATTAATTATACCATTTGAATTGGATCAGTGCACATCTTTAGCATTTTAAAAGAAAAAACTTTCTCATGCAGCACTATCATGTGTAGAAATTACACATACCAGCCCTTGTCCAATCTTATACTATATGATACTGAACCAAGACAATATCCAAGATGACAAAGATAGCATATTACTAGTGATACAGAACCAGTTATCCATAATCTCTTAGATTTTTAAGAATATATCATTATTAAAAGTAATTAAGGATGTTGGAGTCAAATAAAAATCACATATACACCACATTTATATGATCATATAGTGGGCAAGTTGCACAAACTATAATTCCCAATAATCAAATTCAACAGTTGGAAGCATGTCAATACCAAATAACATATCATCATAAAAAATGATGATAAAAAACAAAATCAACATTATAAAACATTAAAATACCCATAGATTATTTCATTACTAACTCAATGCTGAGATATCTAATTTAATACATACAATCCAAAACAAATATTGGATATAAATATTCAGAGTGTACTTTTTAGATGTAAAAAGGTTCAAAATCAAGATAATAATATAAGATTGACAAAAATAACAAAATTGGACTAATTTACCCAAATCTAGAAACACAATAAACAAAAACATAAAATAGAGCAACATAAATGAGCAATTTATATCTAAAAACATCTAAAACTTCCAAAATACACTATATTAAAAATATAAATAGCAATTTTTCTTGATGAAAAATATTGCTTTAAAACAGCAGACTTGACTTATCAGCAAGGTTCTGAGTAAGCAGGTTTGTGACCTGCAACCTGATTATCCAGTCACTTAAAGACAAGCTAGGAAGCCAACTCAAATTCCCAAATACAGCAACATGAACAGAAGCTGACCCCCACAGTGTATACCTTGTTTTGGCGCTTGAATCATTACCAGGATCAAGTCACCCCCTTCACCATCCTGTCATGTGATCAACCCTATCATGTTACTGTTATTCACAATTTACAATGACTATATAATACTTATCTCTCAATAAAGAATATTATCTAGTTTTCAAACATTTTCCCCTTGTAACTTTGCTAGATCAGCACAGTTACAACATTGGTAGCACAGGTAGATTCCCCATCCTACCTTATCTTGCAAAATTCTTCCTGTTGCCCATACTTGCTGCAGTCAACAAATTCTCAAAAGAATCATGTCTGGCCTCCTGCTAGACTGGACACCGTACACGCCTGGTACCAAGGTCCCTGATGGTTTTGTCCTTTACCAGAACCTGGTGATCCCGCTCCCTGCCTTCAATACCCTGTTGGCACAGGGGTTCTCCCAAAACCCACCACCATTCCCCAAGTAAATGAGGATGGTGTCATCCCAGCCTACATGACCCAGAGATTGCAGAGAGTTGCTTTGGAACCATTTGCTGGAGCCAACAACAACGCCACCACATGGATCCAATCTGCCCAGAGCAAGCTGGCCCAGATGGAGTGCCCACAATGCTTATGGATTGCAGAAATTCCATCCAATTGACACACAACACTGGTACCTGGTGCAACAAGTGTCACAAAGAACACACCATGAAGGATTGGGACACCTTCAAGCAGGTCTTTTTGGCAAGGTTTGTGCTGAAGGACACCACACTCATGATCATACTCCAAGTGAAGAATCTAACCCAAACAGGCACAGTGAAGAAGCTCACCTGGGCTTACAAGGAACTTTGACTACGCGCCCCCTCAGATATGGCCTTTGACACTCCAGCTACCCACCTCATGTAATACAACATACTCAAGTCACATGTAATGATACATGTAAGCCTGGACCAAGTGACCAACTTGCAAAGCCTGTATTGAAAGGCAGAGAAAGCAGAACAAACATCCAACACTCTTCACAAGGCGCAAACTGGAAAGAGAGAGCAACCCAAGGACTCTAACCCAACTGGGCGCTCCAATCTACTGCCTTCTTGGAACAATAGCAAAAATTCAAACCACAAACCCACAGGCTCAAATGAACATGAAAATGGGAACAACAGTCATTCAAACAGTACCCATTTTCATATCACTGCCACACAAGACAACCAAGACAAGGGAAAAGCCTGGGGAGAGCACTAAGAAAGCCAAGTTCTCCCTGCACAACTCCTGACTCACCCAACAATAAGTACCAACCCAAGGATGTGGATCAATGCCCAATGATACAAGTGCCCTCAGGAGACCCAGTACTTTATACCATTGCCAGACATCCCAATAAACTGATGTGTCAGGCACCCACCCACTAGGGAGTGACCCCCTAGGTGGTGAATGATTGCCGAGGGATTTAATCCCGTGACCAGAGATCCCACAGGTAAGGAGACCATTCCCAGATGGAACAACTCTCCAAGGAGTTGGTAACGGCCTAGGAGGGGATTAAAACAGCCCAGAAAGAAGTACACACCAAGATAACTTAACAAAAAGGCTGAAGCCAAAGGACAAAACACTTGAGGTTTGTTTGCCAAGGGGGAGGAACCATAAAACTTTGTTTCCTCACACACAGGGGGATTATTGGAGATGAGACTTGCTGTATAACAAACCCCTGGAATCACGCGGCGCCAAGAGCTATCCAGAAACTGGGAATCTGCTGTTGTGCCTGAGTCAGCGCAGGAACCTATAGAGACGCTGGCAAACACCATAAAAGTCAGGACTATCCAGAGTAACCATTTATACCCAAGCCACTCCCCATGAGGAGTCTTGGGCAATTTCATGGCCTTGGAAATTTAGAGGTTGTGTAAAAATAAAAATTAACAAACAGTCACTTGGGTGAATGTAGACTTTATTGATTGAACAAGTAATATATCATAACTTACCAGCCTTATATAGCATGGTAGCAAAATTGATGAACTGGAGAAAACATAAAGGGGATCAGAATCATGGAGATGAAGAGGGAGGAATTTGGAGATCCTGGGGAATTTGTCATTAAAAACTAGGATTATTTGACTAATTGAAACCCTTGTACTGACCTCAAGTGATTTAAAACAATATTTGATTTAGGTTATCCTAACAAGAGAACAGGAAAAGACAGGAGACCAGCAGCTATTCCCCAACCAAAGCTGGGGAAGGAGAGCAGATGCTAGCAGCAACAGAAACCAACAGGCAAGGTATAACAATTTCAAAGTCCAAACTGTTGTCAACATCACTGGCCAGCTTAAATCTATCCAACAACAGGCTCATCACAACAGTTGATTGACCAGAATTGACAATTGAAGGTAATGATTTGCTTTTTGATAAACTAACAGTTTCTTTAACTTGAGCGTCACCATGGACAAGGGTGGAACCAGGTTCAAATCCTGTTGTTGAATTTCCACTATCTGGAGCTATTTTCAAATTACCAATTTCAGTTAAAAATGAACAGTTGCTACTAACTAACCCAACAATTTTAGAAAACCCAATTGGCACCAAGGAAGGGAATATTTCTGCTGGAGTACCAAGATATAAAAGGTTGTCAGTACAATCTGGAAGAGCATTCCTGACAGATGTCTTACCCTTTCTGCTTTTGAAGTTACACAGGCTCAGAAATCCTGGACTTGGGCACAGATCAAACCCTAGTCAATAGTAGCTTTATAGACAAGTTCAAACTAACCACCAATCCTTTGCGGATTAAGAATGTTGGTTTAGCTGATGAACATCACATTGCTGTGACAAGGGAAACTTCCCCCTTCTCTGTCATTCTATAGAACCTGCATTCCACCATCTAGGGCCCCATCCTTGACTTCCCCAAGTTTGAAATCATAATAGGACTGGACTGGTTGCTAAGGAACAACCCCTATGTAGACTGGGCAACCTCATTACTGACTATCAAACTGAAGGTATCAATCACCAGATCTACCTGGACTTGGTAGACCAACTCCTGCACAACCATGTCTTTGTACGCATTTCAGAGACCCTAAAAAAAGGAGAACCTCAAGAAAATTGATTGGGACTCTTGCCAGTACAAGATTATACACTTCAAGGACCATCAAGATACCACTACACCTCAGGATTGCAAGATTGTAGCCCACCACCCAGAAATCTTCAAGGAGGCTCTACCAGGGTTGCTACCAGAGAAACACATCCAACACTCTATCCAACTCAAAGGAGCTGTACCTAAGGCACAACCCATCTACTGCCTTACCCCAAACAAAGACAATGCTCTACGCACCTACCTCAAAGTGGCGTTGGAGAAAGGCCTTATCCACCCCTCACAGTCCCCTTTTGGTACTGCTGTATTCTTTGTGGCAAAGAAAGATGGTACTCTGCGCCTAGTTACAGACTACCAATCCCTAAATTGAGTTACTATCAAGAATTGTTACCCACTACCACTCATTGACAACCTCTTTGATGCACTGGGCAAGGCAACAGTCTTCTCTAAGATTGACCTAACCACAGGCTACAACCAAATCCACATCAAGGAGGAAGACATACCCAAAACCGCCTTCCACACTAAACATGGCTCATACAAGTGTGTGGTACTCAATTTTGGCATGAACAACGCCCCCTTGACCTTTGTGACCTTCATGAACAAGGTGTTTGCCCCCCGCATAGGCAAACACACCTTGGTCTACCTAGACAACATCATTATCTACAGCCCTTCAGTAGAACAACACTACAAGGACCTGGAAGCAGACTTTGCTACCATGGCACAACACAAACTGCTAGCCAAGCCCTCCAAATGCCAATTCTTCCACAAACAGCTGCCCTTCCTGGCAAACATAGTCTCAAAGGATGACATCAATCCTGATGACCAGAAAATCCAGGCTATCTGTAAAATGCCACCTCCAAAGGACAAGTCAGAGCTCCACACATTCCTGGGAATGTTTGCCTACATGCAACAGTTCATCCCCAACTGTGGAGTCCTGACTGTACCTCTGTCTGCCATAACTGGCGCCAAATACAAATCTGTATGAACCCCTCAATGTGACCTTTGTTTCAGGCGTCTTTTGGAGAAACTCAAAACAGTCCCCATTCTATAATACCCCAAACATGATGGGGAATACCAAACACAGTCAGACACCTCTGACACATCCATTGGGGGAGTAATGCAAATCAAGAACAACAGTGGTGACTTCCTACCTGTAGCCTATGAATCACACAAACTGACAGACAGCAAGTGCAGATACCCTATACACAACAAGGAGTTGTTAGCAATTGTTCACTGCCTGGTCAAGTGGCTTTGTTACCTAGAACAACAGGAGGAATTCACGGCATTAACCAACCACAAGTTGCTCATATACTTCAAAACACAAGCAAACTTATCCTGTCACCAAGGCCATTAGATGGAACTCTTGGAGAGGTTCAATGTGGTCATACAATATAAGCCTGGTCTAGAACTTGCCATGGCAGACACACTCTTGCGCCTGTACATCAGAGCCACAAGAGGCAGAAATGGGCTCAACCCAGACTGGCCTCTTCTAGTGCTCCAAACAAAAGACAATGGTTTTCCCCAGGGCACCACAGACATAACAAAAGAAACAACAATTAAGAATGAACACTTATTTTCAGACATGTATGGGACCTTGCATCAAAAAATGTCCAGCAGGACCACCATCCCTTATGTCCCCACACACCAGTGTGTGGACACAATCTTGCATTGCCACAGAGACCTAGGACACACAAAAAGCTGCAACCTCTAAAAATTCCTCAAACAAAAAGCATGGTTGCTGACCCTATACCAAGACATCCAGGAGGTCTTGGACCAATGCAAAGTATGTGAAAAATTTGTGAGGAGAAATACTTCCCCTAAATCAGTACTACCTATTTGATCACAACTACTCTTCAAGGTATGGGCTTTAGAAATTGTGGGTCCCATTCCAGGAAAGCACAATGAGAAGAAATACATCATCACTGTAATAGACTTTTCCACTTGATGGCCAGTTGCACAAGCAGTAAAAACACACACAGGTAATGATGTGCAAAATTCATAGGAAAATAAATCATCAGCAATGTTGGAAAGCCAGAACTCCTGATAACCAACAGAGGCAAAGAATTGACCTCCAAAGACACCAATGTATACCTCACCAAGTATGGGGTCCAGCACACAGTGACAACACCCTGTCATCCTCAGGCCAATGAACGCATGGAGCAGCTGAACAGCAGCCTTGTGCAGGCCTTGGCCAAGCTCACCGCCAGAAGATCTGAGGATTGGTAAAAGCAGCTCCCAACTGCATTGCTTGTATGACAGACCTGTGTGAACAGATCCACCAGGAAAAGCCCCTTTGAGTTAGTTTATGTCACACAAACCAACATCATCCAAGCACTATTGGGACCTAAGCTGGAAATACCCAGTAAGGTTCTGTCCCACTCAGACCCCCAAGTTACACAGGCCAATAGCAACCAGGCAGAAAAAGAATAAAATTGTCTACATAAGACTTTTGTCCCCATCCAAGCCAGACATGAGATCAGCAACAAAGTCTGGGTCATGAATACCAACAAGAGTAAACTACATCCAGAGAAAAAAGGCCCTAATATTATCCTAAAGGTAAACAAAAACAACACTTACCTTGTGCAAAGGCTTGGAAAGTGCAAACAAGATAAGGTCTTTCACCACAATTGTCTAAGACCCTGCAAGGCAAGGCAAGACAAAAGCAACACAAGATTGCCCTACCCACCACCAAACAACAGTTAGTTCAGTATAATGCCTGGTCTCATGACAACCTCCCTGACAACCTGCCCCCAGAGGAGGACAATCTTCAGTTGGGGGTGTCAAAACAGCAGGCTTGACCTGCCAACAAGGTTCTGAGTAAGCAGGTTTGTGACCTGCAATACAATCATCCAGTCACTTGAAGCCAGACTAGGAAGCCAACTCAAATTCCCAAATCCAACAACATGAACAGATGACAATCCCTTACAGTGAATACCTTGTTTTGGCGCTTGACTCATTACCAGGATCAAGCCAAACCCTTCACCATCCTGCCATGTGATCAACACTATCATGTTCCTGTTATCCACAATTCACAATGACTATATAATACTTATCTCTCAATAAAGAATATTATCTAGTTTTCAAAAAAAACCCTTGTAACTTTGCTAGAACAGCACAGTTACAACAGCTCAAAAATAAAAAGAGACATGTGTAACTAGTGGCAAGCAATAAGGCTGCAGGTATCTCAGGGGGTCTGCCTATAGATTATTTATCTGTACTGTAAATTCAGAACCTAAACGTAAAAAAACTTAGGATTGTCAAATCCTTGGTCCAAATTTCAAATCACTTTTGCGGGCAACTCAGCTGAGTGAAAAATAAAATATTTAATAAAATCAAACATTTAATTTGACTTTTTTGATTTATTTAAATTGGCAAATTTTGAATCTCTTGAGTAGATAACTCAACTAACAAAAGACAAAACTCAGCAAACAAATGCAGGATACATAAATCAGAAATGCAGGATTCTAGTGTACAATTTGAGATTTCCTGTATTTCAAACAAATCATAGACATCATGGAAAACTTAACAAATCTGAAATTGCGGGATTGTCAAATCCAAGATCCAAGTTTCAAATCATAATTGCAAGGAATTTGAAATAAATATAATTTATGGGTGTCTCAAAAAGAATGCCAAAGGATCTAGAGTGGATTTGTGCTAATTCTTTTAGGAATCATAGGCATTCTCAAAAATCACCCTATTCCATTTTAGGATGGCTAAAATTTAGATGCTTGATTACAGTAGATTTCAGAAAATACTAATAATAAAATAGAATTATATATTACAATCTGTTTTTACCATTTTGCCTTTTACTTAGTGTGTTGATAGTTCATTTGCTGTTGATAAGGTGTTTTCATTTGATTGGATGGTTTCACCTCCAGTTGCCTTGGCAATAGGAAATCAAGCCGCCTCCCCAAGACCAACTGTGGTTGCAGAGGTGGCTTGATTTCCTATTGCCAAGGCAACTGGAGGTGAAACCATCCAATTAAATGCAAACACCTTATCAACAGCAAATGACCTATTAACACACTAAGGAAAAGGCAACATGGTAAAAACAGATTGTAATATATAATTCTATTTTATTATTAGTATTTTCTGAAATCTACTGTAATCAAGTATCCTTAATAGCAGTACATGAATACATAGTGCAGTAAACTGATGGTTTATATTCCCCCTTTCTTCCTCAAAAGAAGTTTTGTTGGCCCCTTGGCTACGCTGGGGGCCAAAAAACTTATAAAAAAATTCTGCATCATCAGGAGAGTAGCTCATAAATCATTATATGGGTTTATGGTTGCTATATTAATGATTTAGAGTGCAGAATATTGCATCATTTCCAGTTTAGACAATTTTACATTTCACTTAATTTCATGTCTAAACATGGTTGTTGAGGTTGTATTTTCCATTTGATTTTATCCAGAGTGGAGCTTTTTTATTTGGGTTGGTGTTTCCTAGTGTGCTCAGTGTACACTCAATTTGGATTCCAGTTCTTGCAATTAATATCTGAGTTTACTAGTGGCATTCAAAAGTGATTTGAAATTTGGTTCTTGGATTTGACAATCCTGCAATTTCAAAAGACATAGTAAACTTAATGAAAATGGTTGATGGATTTGAACGCTTCAAATCTGATTCCAGTTAATTCATTTTGTCCATTGGAAATATGCAGTTTTACTTGAACTTTGCAAAGTGTCTATGAGTTCCTGCATTTTTAAAAATTCAAATAAAAATACAAATAATTCAATTTAATTAAAAAAGGCTATCCTGCATAAGTGATTCAAAATTTGGACCAAGGATTTGACAATCCCGCATTTTTACGTTTAGGTTCTGAATTTACAGTATAGAAAAAAGCAGCCTTTAGCACATTAAAAAAAGAGGGCAAGAAAACACAAACTCAGAGACAGGCTGCTTATACTGAAAGATAAGAAGTATCAACCACAAGGTTCCAAAGATTACAATAAAAATACAAAAGACAATCACATTAAGAACTGTCAATAACAAAATAGTTGAATGTTTTTCTCTTGTATACCCTCTTAAATGATGCAAAAATGCATCTCATGCAAGTATGTGTAAGAAATATGGAGCTATTATTGATAATAACTATGACTCTTATTTAATCAACAATGTCAATAAAAAAGAGAATTAGAAAATATTATAAAACCTCAAATGGATGAAATATTTTTAAAAAGGTTACTGAATACTATACCCAGGTGTATATATCTATTATCTCCCAGTCAGATTCCAACACAAAACGCACTCCAAAAGCCAAGCAGCCCATCCTAAATGAAAGAAATATTATATTCATTAGGCTAATGCAGCACATGGTCAACTATAAGAAGGGTGTGAACATTGTTAATATTTTTTAAAAATCAGTCAATTTTGTATACTAATTGTTGGGATCTTTGACCAAGATATGATGTCAGCTATGAAAAAGCTTGCAAGTTAGAATTATAACAATAAAACTTTATGAAACAATATTATAAAAGTTATATATACATGAGACCGCCAGTAAGTGGTTGACCATTGTGACAAAAACACCTAAAAGTAAGTGCCATCACACTGTCTAGAAAATACTGAAAGCATCACCACACTACTTGAGAAAAGCTCCAGGTTCTGCATAGCCACCTAGTAAAAATTTTAGACGCCATTCAAATTTTACATTGAGCACCACAGCAGCACCAAGTTTGAATCCCCAATTTTGAACCTATCTAATTAGTTGTATTTTTAAGCAACAAACTTGAAGTCATAACCATAACAGAAAGAATTGATACTAAGGCCATCAACTCTTCCATCAGCAAGGGCTATCTGTACTGGATTAAGAATATCAAAATCTAATTGGGTGACATATATCAAGTGCCAGAAATGGATTAAAAATTACCCTGAAATAAGGGGGTGCTATAATGTACTAGAAGATATTGCTAGCAGCACAAGAAGAAACCCTTGAGAGGGGATAAGTACAATCACCTCAATTAAAATAAAATCTATCTCTTATTTGAAAAGTGGTTCCATGTGATCAGAAGCCATACTCCAGAAATAAGTATGTTTTTTTACTTCTCCTAGATCTTCTGATACAGTAATAATTATATCCTCACATATTGAAGTATTCAAGCAAGTGATCTGTGCCTTTTCTACTGAAGAAATGAGTTTTTATACTATCAAAGCATGGCACTAATGATTTATAAAACCCAGGAAATTAACTTAATCAAGAAGCCCAAAAACCCTCAGCCATTTTAAAGAGAGAGCATGCACAAGAAATATGTCAGTTTATCAACTGAATTGCCATTTTAAACAGATAAATATACAGGCTGTGGCTAAATTCACATTTGATATTGACACATCTGTCTTTTATTTCTACTGAGCTGTTGAAAGGCTCCACTTATTGTAAAAAAACCCAGGTATTTCTCTGTAAATCTTACCAACCCCCGCAATATTAAAACCCAAGAAAATATAATGAGGTCTATACAGCCCTCAAGTCTAATGAAACTGGATGGATATATTTTCATAAAAAATATCATTTATCTCATCTTTTTTCAATTAATATGATTATATGAAAAATGCGTCTGAAGCAGGATGTCTCATTGAGCATCAGTGTGCTGCATGACATTCCATGAGGATATTTCCTTATCAAAGGGGTATCAAGTCTAGCAGGTGATAAAAGACTCTGTTCTAGTGGCAAAGTTCTGAATTTTCTTTAAGATGCAATAGATTACCTCAGAAAAACCAGCAGTGGCTTCATCAACATCATTGTTTTGGATGGTTTAGGGCACCAAAAGGTGACAGAGATCATCAATAAATCTCCTGTGATTGATACCAATTCAAAATTAGTAAAAAGTAGTTAGGTACAGGTTCAATGTGCCTCTTTTTTTTCAGCAAAATAGCTTTTTTATTTTTCCCTCTTACTATGTTGAGAGATTCTCAAGATGTCAGATTAATGATAGACAATGTCAGTGAAAATTGGACCCACCACCCTGAGTTGCTGTGTCATATAAAAGGGGTTTTCAAAACAAGAAGTTGTGTGTTAAAGTCTTGATGTACTACCCCAAAAGGCTTTGGTATATGATAAACATTCTTGTTTTAAGCAGTGTTACAGTTTTTTACTTTTCAATCAATATAGTAAGACATAACTAACACTATCTAACCTGTGGGCAAAGGAAGGCTCAAATAGACCAACCTCCAGGAAAAGTCAAATCCTGTTTTCAGTGACATCTGATAGCTAAACCCATGTACCATATTAATAGTAAGTCTGAATTCAAACATCAATTTTTACTGTTCTTTGTACTATTAAGGTATCAGTTAAAATTTCACAGTGAAGGGTTCCAAGAAGGAAACAGTTAATAACCACTTTCATAGTTTTAAGCAGCTTATTTTGGATTGATATCAAGTTTTATATATATGTGAAGATATTAAATATGAGTTAAAGTTATAAAGATAACAAAAAACAGTATGATTCCCACAGAAATCAAATCCACATCTTGTCATCAGGCTTGAATTCACTTTTCAAACTTCTAAAATCACTCTCTTAGGTTCCAAACCTAGTGGCAGGGAATTCAAGAGGCCCCCAAGGCCCCAAGACATATGCTGAAGCATCAGTGTTGTAACTTCAGCTATGGTGTATTATGAATGTATACAATTAACTTGATTACAACCTATGTATTACTAAAGACTAAGTTAAGATGATTCTTCTTCTTAGTGCGTATAATAAATGTATAGTTAATGTAATATCAATTCTTTATTTAATAGTACAAGAGAAGAGTTATATAGGGGGTTTTGTGATTAAACTTAAGCCACTGATCCTCTGATCAGAATTCACCTCAGATCATATTAATTCTCAGTGCACCAATTGGTATGATTGTTTGATGGGCTAAATAACCCTCTGAGATTATGACCCGTTAGTCAACCATACTAGTTGTTCATCCAAACTACAGGACAATTTGAACCTTTGCACTAGAGACTAATTGATGGGAGGTATTGACATCAGTAATGGCTAGTTTATACTAACTACATTACAAAATTTTCCCCCACTAAACTAGATATTACAGTGCCAGTGTTTTCTCTCTCATTATGGTTAATTGTCCCAAAAGAGTAAAGAAACCAGTAGTGAGATATACCAACCAGCCACAACAGAGAGTGACTGCCAACCATGCTAACTCCAAAAGATCAGGTCCCAAGGAACCATTGTGTCCTTCACCCATCCTGGAACCAGAAGAGAGAGAGAACTTTGACAAATTACTGGGTGACAAAGTTGACTCTGCCTTCCAAAGTCCAACCAGTGGTAGTACATACCAACCAAGCACACCAACAAATACCATTATTCAATATTCTATCACAACTTAAAAGAAGAAACCAAGGCAAACCACAACTCCTAGTCAGACAAGGCGTACCATCCCAAGTTCTCCAACAATCAGACTCAGAAATCTAACTTCAGAAGAAGTCACAAGTACCATGGCTGTGATTCAAGAAGACCAACACGGGCAGTATATAAACATGGAAATTCATGTTTGGTGGGATTCAATCCCAAGACTGCAGTTGTGTGGATCAAATGCCACATGGTCAGTGTTGATGCTTTCTCTGGAACACCTGTACATAATTACTACACACAAACTCAAAGTTGGAAACACGGTTCACTTGAGATTGCCAATACCTAAACTAATGGAATATTAGTAGATCCAACTTGACAAGTTTAGCTTTGATAGAGTATCACTATCAAATAATCAAAAGTCTCAAGCATTAGATCTGTTGAGGGTCATTTTCATTGCCTGGATGAGTCCCAAGTCATCCGCAGGACCAGTACCCTTATGGTATGGTTCTGATAGCCACAAGTATTGTCTTCAAAGGGCTATGAGTGCAATACTGGACCTCTTAAGCCATGAAAATTCCAGGAGCCGGCAGTCCATGACACTAGTAGGTAGCCTAGTACTGTGTGGATCCAAGACTTTCTACCACCAATGCCTTCACCATATGCCTGAATACCTTGAATGGCTACTCAGTAGGATGTACTCTGTAGGCAGCAAGACACCAGAGGAATACACTCAGTGGGAAAGCATACTATGGGAGTGCATACTACTAGGGATTGTGTTCCCATATTACATAGGGATAAATTGCATCAGTATCTACCAGTTGATTCAACCCCATTTGTTCTGTATGACTTCTGCTGGCTACCTTATGTGTGGCTCATATATGCTGCATCTGCACAAATTATCCTTCAATTACGTCTAGAAATAGAAGAGCTTTCATCTTAATAAAGTGTTTCAACATAATTATTTTCTTTGTCTCTTATATGTGTTATCTTTCTTCTTGTTTTGAATAGGGTAACAACTCATGGATTGTTTGCATTAGGGTTTCTTTTTCTGAATTTTTATCCATAAAGGGGTTTATGCTTGACCACTTGGAGCCTTGTGCATGTAATGTACATGGACTTGAGTGATCAGTTAGCCTGTCTCTAGATCCTTGAGAGTGTAACTATATACTCCCACTTTCTGGACTACTTTAACTGGGACTTGCCATAACAAGGCAAGTTTTCTTTCACAACCATACCCTCTGTTAATGTAGAATTATACCAGGCTTCCTATCTTGTATGCAGGGAGGGAGGAACAAGTTTTTACTGCACAATCCATGTCCTTTTCCTTAGTTGCCAGATTAGTAGAGTATGCCTCAGACTGTAGTTTGATCAGTGTCTGTGCTAGTTTCTTTAGATAAGTGTTGGGGGATATGGGGTTGCTGGAATTAACTAGACTTTAAAGGTGAGGGGGAAGGCTATGTTGTTGTCCATAAAGGAGCTGGAAAGTACTTTTCCCGGTGGCCCTATGGAATCCAATGTTGTACACAAAGGTGGCTGACAGAAGATATGTATCCCATTCCATTTTGTGCTAATGGCTTAGCTTCCTTAGAATCTGTACTAAGCTCCTGTTGGTTCTCTCTACCATTCCATTTGTCTGGGGATATTATGGTGTTGAAAGGGCACCATGAATATCCATAAGCTTGTTTAGCCTAGGTATCATGTAGCTTGTGAAGTTTGTTCTGTTATCTTTCAGCAGTGTTTGCAGGCAGCCGTGTTTATAGAGGATAATCTCTAAAATGAACTTGGCTGTGGTCAGTGCCAACTGATTTGGGATTGATTTTACTTCTACCCATTTAGTCAGTTGATCCACTGCAACATCACAAATTTGTTTTTACCAGTGGTCAGGGGAAGAGGCACAACTACGTCTATTGTAACAGTATGGAAAGAAAAACCAGGTCAAATTAGGCAATGTTGGTAGTGCAATACTTTTGGCTGCTCTATATTGCAATCATGGCAAGCAGCCAGAGTTTCTGCTAAATCTGAATGCATTCCTTCCCAGTAGCAGTGCTGCTGTAACAGGTTGAGGGTCTTCTGGATACTGTCATGACCCACAGTACAATGTGCTGATACTACTTCATTTTTACGTAATGATGGCCAAATATAGGGCAACCATTTCCCTTTATACAACTTAAAACGCTGATTGTCCTTAACACAAGTGTCCACCACAAGAGTTTTCAGAATTTCCTGAATAGTGAGTGGCCCCTCCACATAGAAGGCTTCAGCATCAACTTATTGTAAAGCTCATCTGCTGCTGAGGAAACCAAGGCTATGGTAAGGAGACGTGAAAGAAAGTCTGCGCTCTGATGCATAGCGCCAGCGTAATGGAATATCTTGTAGTTATAGGCCTGCAGCTTAATAGCCCATTGTGCCAGTTGTCCTTCTGGGTTCTTCAAGATTTTCAACCATTTAAGTGAGGCATTATCAGTTAACACCATAAAGTGTACTCAGTGAAGGTATACTCTGAATTGTTGACAGGCATAGATTACTGCCAAGCATTCTCTTTCAGTAACCTGTGTAATTCTGTTTGTGGCTATTAAGTGTACAGAAACAATACTCCACAGGATGATCCTGGTTGTTGTTGTCCAGCTGAGAAAGAACAGCACCAATTGCTGTCAAACTAGTGTCTGTATACACAATGAAAGGGCAATCAAAGTTAGGGTATGAAAGTACTGGCTCTGTCACTAGAATAATTTTTAAGTCCTCAAAGGCCTTCTGGCAGCCTGATGTCCATAAAAATTCAACTTCATTTTTCAACAAGTGGAAAAGTGGACCTCCTAGGCCTGCAAAGTTTGGTATAAACCTTCTTTAGTAACCAATCATTCCTAGAAACACCTGTACATCTCTTTTGTTGGTAGGTGTTTGCATATGTGTGATGGCTTTGACCTTAGCGGGGACAGGACATAGGCCATCTTTGCTGATAATATAACCAAGAAATTCCAGATGTTCCTTAAAAAAGTTATACTTCCTTGGCTTCAGCTTGAGATTGGCTACAATGAGGCGTTGGAACACTGCCTCCAAGTGGTCCAAATGCTGACCAAAAGTACAGGAGAAGACATTAATGTCATCAAGGTAGACCAGTACACATGTCAACTTAAGGTCTCCCATTACAGTATCCATGGCCTGTTGGAATGTTGCAGGGGCATTTGCAAGTCCTTGTGGCATTCTAGTTGGCTGTAAAAGGCCTTGTTCTGTAATAATGGCACACTTTTCCTGGTCTGCCACTGGAAGGTCAATCTACCAGTATCCACTGATTAGATTCATTGCGCTGAAGTACTTTGCGCCTCCCAGCTTATCCAACATATTGTCAATGCGTGGCAACAGGTAGAAATCCTTCTTTATGACTGAGTTCAACTTGCAGTAGTCCATTGCTATGTGATTTGTCCCATTCTTCTTCTTTACAATCAACAGAGGTGAAGACCAAGGGCTCTTGCTGGGAACCAATAGTCTAGCAGAGAGCAGTTTTTGTAGCTCTTCATTGACAATGGCTTGGTTGGCCAGGCTGAGTCTTATCCACCTAGAGTGTATAGGGGCAGTACCTTATGTATCCAATACATGTTCAAATCCTAGAGCTTTCCCTAGATCTTTATAATTCTCTGCAAAGATGTCCCTGTATTTCTCAAAAAGGCGCATGACTTGGTCCTTCTGGTCTTCTGTCAGTCCATTGAGAGACTTGCACAGAATTAGCAATAGAACACTTGGCTGATTGCAAGGTAGCACAAACTCACTAAATTTGCCAAAAGGGGTGACATATGCCAGACTAGAATTTTCCTCCAGCTTCATGTAACCTAGAAGCAGATGTTTCTTCACCTTCAGTACTTTATTGGAAAGATTTCCTAGGAGTACCAGGATCATTCCAATAATGGCATGAAAATACCTGGTAGAATCCACAGTTCCAGATGTGAGCCATTATGGAGTCCAGCTACTTCCCCATGCAATCCTTTTGGGAAGCTGAGACACAGGCCTGTGTTGTGTATCACTTGGGACCCACTTGGAATGGAGAATTCACTGGAGGAATATAAGGGAATCCCATTGTACTCTTTGGTGGTCAGCAGCAAGACCTTAATTTTGCGCTATTATAAGGTGTACACTACTGGCATGTATCCATTGGCATACTCCATATTAATATAATGGAACTTTCTTGGTAGTAAGGTCCTTTGGCCTGTTGCCATGGTAGAACATAGTCACAGAGTGGCCCAAAATACTGAAAGTACTATCTTGATGGTTGATGATAGTACCATATGTGGCCATGAAACTTGTACCAATCAAAATATTGTAGATTTTTGTTTTGCAACACTATTGCTGGTGCAGTTATCACCAATTTACCAAAACACAATGATAATTATGAGTAAGCCTCCAATTAATTTGTTCTGTTGGGGCCAGCAGTACCAAATTCTTTGTTGTAGTCCAAGTCAGGTGCAAGTTTCAGCTTCTTAACTAGCCTGGTTGACACAATGTTACCAGGAGCTCCAGAATCCAAAATTGCTCTTACTCTCAGCTTATGGACCACAAGCTCAATATAGGTGCAGTTGTGTCTTTCTCCATAATGAGGAGATGTGATCTTGGTAACCTTGTGGATGTCTAAACCTTTGAACTGAGCAAGAAATGACTCTAGCGCAGTCATTAACTCACGCTTCAGAGCTTTTAAGGTATCCAAGTTTATGGAGACTTGTACCAGCCTCAAAAGTTGAGACAAATTTGTAACACTGTTGCTTTTGTGGGTGACTTCAGTGTATATCATGGAAAGTTGTTCAGCATAAGGTATAGAGACAGTATCAACAGCTTCTTGGGAAGATAGATTTTTTGTAAAAATTGCCTGCTTCCTTATGAATGTGTTGACAGCCAATACTCAGTGTAGCAAGTCTTCATTTATTTCTTCCTTATCAGTCAAGTATCTTTTGGGACAGGCTTATTGATACAGCAAGAAGCCTTCACAATCAGTGATGTTGGGGTCTGGGCCAATAGGTGGAGAGGGTTGAGTTACTACTAGCAGTCAGGATTTTCTCCTTGACCTGACTGCTTAGCAGTTTTTTGACTCTTCACTATATTCTTATCTGTCCTCTTCTTCTTCTGTTTGCTAATCATCTTTGCTTTCTTTGTAGCCCACATGCCAGACATTGGCCTTGGGTTGCTTACAGTCCTAAGAGAAATGCCCTAATTGTCCACACTTGTAACATGTGCAATTATTAACAGTGTTGTTGGTAGAGGATGTAGCAGCAGTTGATGGCTTTTTCAAGGGATCCTTCTCCCAGCTCTTGTTTTTGGGCTCACCTGTTGACTGCAAGAAGGTAGATTTCTTATAGTCTGGAAAAGGAACCTCAAACTTCTCTTTAAATGACCCCAAGTGGTGCATTAACTCTGGAACTGTTTGGGCACCATAAATATCAGACTTAAGTGCAATAGATAACTCACAGTTAGGATGCACATATAGTTCAGAAGGGCTCCTTTCACGTCCACAAAGGTAGCAGCTTCCATGGAAACAAGAGTTTGAGCCTCCAAGTAGAAGCGTTCCAAAAAAACCATAAGAGTTTCACCTCTCTTTCTCCTTTCTTTCTGTGAATTCCATCTTGTAACAGAAAAGGGCTTCCTCACTGCCAAATTCTGCAATTAGGGCTCTGGACACGTTCTTGTAGATCCAACCTTGCTCTGGAAGTCTTGGCATAATTATTGTCTGTGTTTCCAAATATAAACAGTTAAAGATAGCTGTGTTTTTCATGGCACCATCCACACCATACATCAAGTTATTGTAGAGGCAGATGAGCATATGAACGTTTGCTTTCTTTTCAAACTTGGGCAGATTTGTTGGCTTGAAGTTCTGAATCACAGAAGAAGTGCTATAGTTGTAGCTTCTTCTGGGCGGAGGAGAGGTATTTCTATTGACTGAGGTGCAGAATTGTGCTTCAGACGCCACATCTCTAGCATTGTTAATGGCCCTAGATGTTGAAACGGCGGCCCCAGGTAAAGGTGTCTTGCTACTGTCCAGTACTGGTTCAGCCATGTAGACCTTCCACATTGTCTGGCCTATGTTGTCCTTGTTGCTTTCATAGCTATGAAAATAGCAACAGTCTTCAGAAAGCGCCTGGCTGTTGGTAGAGAGGACACTTGGGCTTCTTCTGGAAGTGGCCTGTGATTCTGTCTCCAATCTTTCCTGGCGTGGGTCCAACTGGAGTAGTTGCTCCACTTGAACTTGTAACAGCTGAATATTGCTGCGTTGCAATTGTACCTCTCAAGCCAGATCCTTTATTGTTTGTTTGGCTATGTGTAGTTTGTCTTCAAGCTTCTCAATCCAAAATTACTATCTTTTGAACAACACACTGTTCTTTTCCTGCGCAGCCTGTTGGCTATTACCTAATATTTCCAGAATGTTGTGGTTTTCATCTGTGCAATTGTGGTTGTGGTCAATACGCTTCACAAGCTTAGGGAGTTCCATGTAAAAGTGGCTACAATCAGAGAGGGATTGTTGAAGGCCTTTGTAAATCTCACTCATATGCTCAGATAACTCCTCCATGTCCTGCTGGACAATGGCAGTGTCTTCCTTTTTAGACTCTTTAGAAGGCCCATCCTCAACCATTCTCACTGAACAACAGAGCAACTCAACCTCATTGCATAGGTAGCAAAAAGTAGCTTCTTCCCCTTTGACGTGATGGGTTACTGTACAAAGCCAATTGTTGCCCACTCCTTTGTGCTCTAGCATAGTCCCAAACATTGTGGCCATGTAATTATTCAGGTATTCCTCAAGATGTGCAGACCAAATAGCAGTGTAGTTCTGGTGTCCAGCCAAACTATTGATCTGATGGCTAATGTTGGCCATAGAGCCTACAAGCTCATCATAAAGGCATTGAAGGAATGCCTGTTGGTTATTGATCAAGTTTACCTGGTGTGATATGAGAGAAAGTTGATACCCCAAGTGAATATGATTGTGGCAAATTGCAGGTTGAGCAAAGCTATATATGTACTCCTTTGCTTGCTCAATTGTTTTCATCTGTAAACAAAGCTGGTTTGGAGTGATCCAAGTGAAATTTTGGAACTTCTCCTTTGCAGTTGTCCCATATGATGGCAATACCATCAGCTTCTTGTACGCTTCACTGTTTTGGTAAGCACCACAGTCTATGCTGCCTATGGCCTGCTCCAGATGTTTCTGGGTAGGCTCTGCATTCCCATCCACTTCTAGTGGAATTAGGACGCCAAGGGGCAAAGTGGAGTGGTTCTCAATTTGGCAGGGGTGTTTCATGTCAGTCATGAATTGACCAAACACAACAAATTTTCTGGGTAGACCATCCCTTGTACCAGCAAGGCAATTGATCTCTGTGAAGAACCCATTGGAGGTGATCCTGCAAATGGCAGAGGAAAGCATGGAGAAGGTTATCTCCATCTCCTCCCTGCGCAAAAGACAATTCCCCTGCAGGGCGGCAAGTACTGTTGGGCTGTTGCATGCTTGAGTGAGCACCAAATGTTGTAACTTCAGCTATGGTGTAGTATGAATGTATACACTTAACACAATTACAACCTATGTATTAATAAAGACTAAGCTAAGATGATTCTTCAGCTTAGTGCATATAATAAATGTATAGTTAATGTAATATCAATTCTTTATTTAATAATACAAGAGAAGAGTTATATAGGGGTTTTTGTGATTAAACTTAAGCCACTGGTCCTCTGATCAGACTTCACCTCATATCATATTAATTCTCAGCCCATCAATTGGTATGATTGTTTGATGGGCTAAATAACCCTATGAGGTTATGACCTGTTGGTCAACCAGACTAGTTGTTCATCTGAACTACAGGACAATTTGACCCTTTGCACTAGAGCCTAATTGATGGGAGGTATTGACGTCAGTAATGGCTAGTTTATACTAACCATATTACAACAATCAGCCTGCACTTGGAAGAGAGTACAGGTAATGTTTTAATTGTGCTGTTTTAGCAAAGTTACAAGGGAAAAATATTTAGAGGATTGAAATAACTTTATTGTGAGATAGTGATATATAGCTATTGTGAATCAATGGATAGAAGGAACATGATTGGTGATCACACGGCTAGATAGAAGAGGGGGTGGCGATCCTGCTAATGAGCAAGCGCAAATTGAGGTATCCACCGTGAGGGACACATTTGTCATGTTGATTGATTTGGTAACCGAGTTGACTTCCAGGTCTGGTGAGTGGCCGGGTAATTGGATTGCGGGTCCAAACCCACTTGGTTAGAACTTGTGGTGGGTAGCTGTGGTTTTGACAGTAATCTCTTTTAAAAAGTAATATTTTTAAATTTAATGCACCCAAAAACAGAAATCCAACCAGAAATAGGAGCCCAGAGCTCATGAAATTATTGAAACTGAAGAATAACCACTTCAAGAGCCTAAATTTAAAAAATAGTATACCAACCTGTGATGGCTTACCCCAAGAAGCTAAGAAAGGCTAGATGATTAATGAAGCCCTCCTAGACTCAAAAATAAGCACTAAATTATCAATAAAGCTGAAGCTCAAGATAATTCAGGAATAAGCAAAAAAATTATTCACAGTGAAAAAATAGAACCTGCCACCTGGTCAACCAAGCAGAGAAAAGCCAAGAAGCCAAATGTTTCACCCAGACAACCCCAGAAGAGGGGCTTGAAGACCCAAAGTTAGAAATTGACTAGTATATGAACCCTCACTTCCAAAGAACATGATCATTGTTATCATAGCTAAACAAAAACATTGTTATTCGCCTTTGGTTCTCTAAAACTTTAACCTGTTTGCTCCTTATTCTACTTCACTTTCAACTACCCATTAACAAGCCTACACTTGGAAAAAGTGCAATTTTTCCAAGACTCAGAGTGAAAGCATTCAGATTATTATCACCCATCTGGAGTGCCCTTTGGTTTTTTTACACTTTACATAGTATCTCTCAAATCCAAATAATAAACAGTAATCACATGAAGTTCTTCTCTTATATGTTTGCTCTGAAAGCATAAAAACCTTATTGAATAAAACAGAATAAACAAATAACCTCTACCAACCCTCTCATTTTCATAGGAAAATACATCGATTCAAGTGCCTAATTAGTTTTCATAGAGCCCTCTCTCACTTTGAAGCCCACTGTACCGTATCCTGCTGATCCTCAAGCCATCCAGCCAAGGAATTTAATTCCTGGAAGTGCTTTAGCTAGCACTCACTGGGCCAATAGATTCAATTTCCCTTCCATCACTTCATGGTCTTTAGCAGGAAAGGCCTTTTTCTACCTAGTCAAGTTAGGCCCCCATCATCTAGTGGGCCATGTCTTTGCCTGTCACCCTCCCAAGATGATAGACACCCCAAGAAACCATGGTATCCTAACAATAAACATCTTGGCAATGCTCCACATTATCTTTTGGATTTGTCAAGTATAAACTTCTGGGAAGTATAATAAACAAGATAAGGGGAAATTTTAATAAGAGAATGATACTTTATTGGCTATGAATAGAGAATCATATATAGTATCATGACAAGCCACATACTGTCTATGTACATCATGGGAGTCATGGGGCTTATCTGAGTAATGTTCCTCTTAGGTCACAAGGCTTGTTCAAGTTGTGTTCCATTTAGGATCTGGATTAGGTGATCCCTGTAATAGAAGGTTGACTGATAATGGTGCCACCAGTTTACTGGCTGGTTGGTGAACCATTTAGCAAGCCATTTGGTGATCTACTTGGGGCGTTAATTCCCCAAGAGGGAGTAATCAAAGATGTTGCAACATCCCCCCCTGGGGTGCTGGAAGGCAAATCCTTGGGAATTTTCTTAAGAGTGTCAAGGATGTGAGCTTGTTATTGATCCAGTTTGGCGCTGGGGACAGGGAGGCTGGAGTTTTGTTGGGCTGTTCTTGCTTTACACAGGCAGAGTTGGTTGTGGTGCATGCATTTCAGTTCAGTTCAAGCTCCAATTCCCTTGATGAGGTAGGTATAGTTGGGCTTGACTTCCATGACAATGCCTGGTCCACGTAATCCTGGGTCCAAAATTAGGCTGATTGTGGTTGACAACCCAGATTTTGTCCCCAACTTGGAATCTTTCCTGCTGTAGTGGGATTGCTTCTCTCTCAACTCTTTGGTGTTCCATTTCCTCTTGGTCTTTTCTAGTGTGTTGCACATTGGGGTCACTGTTGTCTGGCACCTTTTTGGGAAGAGGTAATTGTGGTCCTGTAGTTGTACTGACAAGGGCGGGCTTTTGCCCATAGACAAGCTCATAAAGAGTGTTTGCCCGTATTAAAGTTGACTTGTGTTCTACAGACCATAAGTGCTGTTGGGAGCATATCAACCCAGGCCTTTGGATTATTAGCAGATAACTTACTGAGGGCTTCTATGAGTGCGCCATTTAGTTGTTCTACTTGTTCCATTTGCTTGAGGAGTGATATGGGCTGGCTATGATGTGTTTTATTCCATTTTTGGTGAGGTAGATATTGGTGTCAATGGCTTTAACTTTTATGCCTCCATCTGTGATTAGGAGGTCAGGTTTCCTAAACTTGGCTATGATCTCTTTTCCAATGAATTGTCTCACATCATTGCCTTTGTGTTCTTTGATGGCTTGCACCACAGGCCACCTGGTTGCATAGTTGATAGCTGTCATGATGTACTTCTTGCCCTTGTTTTCACCAGGCATTGGTCCCATAATATCCAACAACCATACCTTGAAGGGTTGTGTTATGGATACATGTCCTACTGACTTAGGTGGTGCTTTAGATTTGGGCATATTTCTCACAGACTTTGCATTGCTCCAGTACCTCTCTGATATTATCTAGGATGTTGGGCCACCAGTAGCATGTATTGAGATATTTGTGCAAGTTTCTGCTGCAGGTGTGTCCCAGGTCTCTGTGATATTAGAGGATTGTGTCAATCTTTTGTGTTGACGAGACGTAAGGTACAGTGTCATAATTTGGAAGTATTTGGTGCAGAGTACCATATACGTTTTTGAACAGGTGTTTGTTCCTAAGGACCTTCTCTTGGATGTCCATTGGGGTGCCAGGTGGAAACCTTTCCTGGAGATTCCCCATGATTAACATGGGCCAGTTGGGGTTGCCATCAGCACAGAGGACATGTTTGCTGTACAGCCTTGACAGGGCATCTGCAGTAAGCATTTACATTTCCTGGATTGTATGTGATTTTCATGGGGTATCTCTGTATGAGACTCATCCATTTAACTTGTCTTCTTGACAAGTGTTGTTGTGTTTTTAAGAATATCAGCAATTTGTGGTTGGTGAGTACTTTAAACGTTTGGGCCCCTTCCAGATAACATCACCACTTCATGAGGAAGTGTATGATGACTACCAATTCCTTGTTGTGTATGGGGTATATTTGTTTGCTATCAGATAGCTTCCTTGACTCATACACCATGGGGAGGAAGTCTTTTTCTGCTGTTTGGATATGGAGTACTCCTCCTATGGCGTAGTCAGAAGCATTGGTTTCTAACTTGTATATTCCCTCATAATTTGGGTATTGAAGGATAGGGGCAGTGACCATGCGTTCCTTCAGTTGGCAGAAGTGTTGGTCATGTAGCGGTGTCCAGACAAACTTGGTTGTTTTGCCTGTAATAGCAGACAGGTGGGCTGTTAGGGCACCCCTGTCAGGGATAAACCTTCTTATGTAGGCTATCATCCCAAGGAAGATGCAGAGTTTGCTCTTATTTCTTGGAGCTGGCATCTCAGCTATGGCTGCATATTTTGTCTGGGTCTGGTTTGATTCTGTCATTACAGATGATGTGACCAAGGAATGGAAGTTCAGCCAAGAAGAATTCACACTTTGACAGCTTGGCAATCAATTGGTTTTCTTCAAGGGTGTGGAGGACCAGAAAGACTTCTTCCCAGTGTTGTTCTGTTGCAACTGAACCAATGAGGATTCATTATTTGGAATTGGGGAAGACAACAATCCAATAGAAAAGACAGAATAATAAGAATAAGGTATTGCTTATTGTAGAATATTGTGATTAATATACCATATGGGGAAAGCCACAAGGTCAAAAGGGGGTGGCATAGTGGGAAGTTCCATGTAAGGTTCAAAGCTGAGGAATAACTTGTGCAGGGATCAGCAGGTCAAATTGGTAGCGCTTCTATTTAGGATAAAGTGCCCGCCATTTGATATTGCCACCAGATTGGTTCATGTCATTAGATACGTCAAGGGGCAACTCATTGAGCGCCTCCGGTGTATTGTAAGATACATTAGAAGGCAAGTCTGGAAACTCGGTTGCAACACCCCCCTTGCCCCCTGCTTATTGTCAGACACCAAGACCGGAGTCTGTGGAAGGTCTGGGAAGGTCCACACAAGCAGCCTTTGTGTGGGGATGGGGCAGCAGGGGTGCAAGCAATTGTGGTGAAGCTTCTTGGTATTCCCTTGGGAATCTTTAAGTTGATAGGTATGATTGTCATAGACAGCAGCTATCTTGAAGGGCCCTAGGTGATTGGGCTCCAACTTGGCAGAATTGGGGTTGAGGGTGTAGAGAGGGACACCTACGGTGTACCTGGCTTTGAGGTGCTTTGTCCCTTCTTCAATCTGATTGTGTTTGATTTACTGGGCTTTGGCACGCCATTGGTCTAGGGATGGGGTTGTCACTAGGGGAGGTTTTTTGGGAACTCTGGACTGTAGCCTTCCCCGTTCAACCCCTGTCAGACTGTCAGGCGTCCCAAAGGACAGGGTGCTGGGGCTGAACCCCGTGCCCCTGTTGATTCTTGATTGTAGGATAAGTAGAGCAGTAGGCAGGTGTTCAGTTCATGCAGTGTTGGGGTGCTCTTGTGAAAGCTTGGCAATAAGTTGAACCAGTGAGCCATTTAACTGTTCTACGCGCCCATTGGCTTGTGGATGGTAGGGGGTTGTAACTATATATTGGAGTGCTTTCTTGGCTTTATGCCTTCATGACATGTCCAACAAGTTTGGGGCTGCCATCTGTGATGAGACGTTTGGGTCATCCAAAGCGGGCCACAATTTCTTTGCCAATGAAGCAGGTGATGGTGGTGGCAGTGTAGTTGGTTGTTGCCCAGGCCACTGGCCAGTGAGTGAAATAGTCAATGGTAGTGATAATGTACTTCTTCCCCAGTCTGTCTTCAGGGAGTGGACCCACAATGTCAAGGGCCCACTGCTCAAAGGGTTCCATGGCCTTGATGGGTAGGACAGACTTGGGGGGTGCAGGTTTGGACGTATTCTTTTCATACAACACACACATTTTGAGGAGATCCAAGATGTCTTGATGCATGCGCGGCCACCAAACCTTCTGTTTCATGATCTCAAAGAGGTTACGCCCTCTGATGTGACCCAGGGTTTGGTGGTAGTGCAATATTGTGTCACCTTGTTGCGGGGTGGAATATAAGGCGTCTTCTCACCTGTCTCTTCCCAACGGCAGATATTGCCAGCATCAGTGGTGAACTGAATTTTTTTGTCCTTTAATTTGGAGATGGTTACCAAGTTAAGGCCTTTGTAGCAAGTTGCCTCAGGGCAGAGGTAGAGCATGGGCCATTCTGGGTCCAAACTATTGTCCCAAGTGATAGACGCTACATAGAGTTGTAAGAGGGCGTCAGCTGTGAGAAGTTCCTTCCCAGGCTTGTACTTGATGCACAACTGGTAAGGGGATAGACACTCAACCCAAACTTCTTGGTGGTGTGTCAAGTGGGACTGTGTGTTGAAGTACTGGAGTGACTTGTGGTCCGTCAGAACGCGGGGTGAGAAGGTAGCACCTTCCAGGTAACAGCGTCACTTCTCAACACAGTGAAAAATTGCCGCCAATTCTTTATCATGAATGAGATAGTGTTGTTATGAGTTGGTAAGTTTCCTGGATTCATATGCCACAGGGAAGAAGATGCTATTGTCAGTTTCTACCCTTAGCATCCCCCTATGGCCCTGTCAGAGGCATCAGTCTCAAGTTTGTATTGGCGGTTTTAATTAGGAAACTGCAGTACTGGTGCTGTTGTGAGTTTTTTCTTCAACATCTTGAAGGCTCAATGTCTGACAGGGTCCAATGGAAGCGCTGTTTGGTGTTGAGGAGCTCAGTGAGAGGTACAATTAGTTCCCTGCAATTGGGAATGAACTTGCGCACATAGGCAACCATGCCTAAGAATGTACGCACCTGGCCCACATCAGTGGGGGGCAGCATGCTGGTGATTGCCTTGATTTTGGCAGGGTTGGGCTTTATCCCTTGGGCAGAGATGGTGTGCCCAAGGAATAACAGCTCCAACTTGAGGAACTTGCATTTGGAGGGTTTAGCTTTTAGCTGGTTTTCTGAAGGGTGTCAAGGACAGCACAGAGGTGTTGGAGGTGTGTGGTTTGATCTTGACTGAAGACAATAATGTCGTCAAGGTACACAACCACACATTTCCCCACCAGTTCCTAAAATGCTTTGTTCATCAAGATGTTAAAAGTGAAAGGAGTGTTGGTCATTCTGAAGTTCATGACCCGACACTCAAATGATCTGTAGTGCATGAGGAAGGCAGTTTTTGCTTCATCCCCTGGTGCAATGCGGACCTGGTTGTACCCTGCAGTGAGATTGATCTTGCTAAAGACCTTTGCACCTGCAAGTGTATCAAACAGGTTGTCAATCAGTGACAGAGGGTACTTATTCTTAACAGTCACCTCATTTAGGGCGCGGTAGTTTGTGACCAGGCAAAGGGACCTGTCCTTCTTGGCTACAAAGAAGACAGCCTCCCCGTATGGAGAGAGCAAGGGGCAAATAAAGCCCTTATCAAGCACGTCCACAAGGGCTGGCAGAGGGTATCATCTTCTTTCAGTGTAAGACAATATAATGGTTATGCTTTAGGTAACAATCCTTGGAGTTGTACAGCGTGCTGGATCTCCCGGGGAGGAGGTAGATGTTCAAGTGTCTCAATAAAAAAGTCCTTGTACTCCTTGAGGAGTACAGCAAGCGCTGGTGGGGGTGAAGTGGCCAAGGGAGGGACCACAGATGGTTCAGCGCAGATAACTTCAACTGAACATTGGTTGAAGTCTAGTTTTCCCCCCTTGAAGTTGTACAAGCCTGTCTCTGTTATCCAAAAAATACAGTATCATGGAGTAACTTGCTCATTTACACAGGGTAGATCTGAAAGCCCACATCATTTATATTAAGGATGATAACAGATGTATCCCAGTCAATATAGGGACAGTTGTGCCAAAGCCAGTTGAGGCCAGCAATTACGTTATGGCTGAGCCCTGCCATGATTGGCCCAGAGAGCTTAACCTAGATGTTCCCTATCCTCACAGAGAAGGGTACCGTCTCATGGGTAATTGCAACTCTACGGGAGTCAGCTACTTGTACTGCCTTGAACCTGCTAGGCACTTGGTCCAGTTGTTGGGAGTTGGAAAACGCCTGGTCCACCATAGTGTGGTTGGCCCCGGTATCTACCAGTAATTTATGGGTGTTCCCATGGAAACAGAAGGCATAGGCTAAGTGGGTTACTTTATTTGAGGAGTGGCTTGCTTGTAGTATGGGGTTGTCACTGTGGACTTGAAAGACGTCCAGGGTTTTGACTTTGTGGATGTTGTAGTCACAGGGGTTCTTTGCAAGCAGGGATTGAGAGGATGGTTCAGGTGGGGTTGTAGGGCCTCTTGTTGTTATAACCCCCAGGCTTTTCCCTGATCCTCAATCTGCACTAGCTGGAGCTCCCCCTTGCAGGAGTGTTTAGTTCCATTATCCTGCTGACAGGGCTGGCGGCGGCCAACTTGAGTGTGGCCACTGCCAGGTGTTGCACAAGGTTGGGGTGGAGTGTCACTGGTACAGCAGAAGCCCATTGAATCCTGGTTGTTAGCCTCCACAATGGCCTTGTAGCAGTCATCAATGGGGGTGCAGCGGCCTACAGGACCTACTTATAGATATGGGGTTTTAACCCATTGATGATGAGGGTGAGTAGCATTGCATTTCTGTCAGTCACGGCTTTGGGGGCGGCAGCAAGAGCTTGTTGCCAGGCAGCAAGGTACTCAGAATTAGACCCAGTCTGTTTGATAGCTAGAAGAGGAGTTCCCACTACAATGGGGGAGAAGGTTTTGCTGTAGCAGGACTTTGCGGCATCTCAGAATGCAGCCCAGGTAGCGTCAAGTTCCTGACTGGCCCAGTTGGTGAGCCACACAGTGGCGGGCCCCGTGAGGCGGCCAGACACAGTGGCAGCCCACATGGCCTCAGAAACCTGGTAGATACGGAGACAGGTTTTGGTAGATTGGAGCCAACTGACAATGTCAGCCCCTTTGACGCCATCTGCAAAGGATTCTAGCTGAAGGTTGAGCATGCGTTGTGACAGGTCTGACTGGGGAGGGGTGACACTGGCATCACGCTGCCCAAGGAAGAGCCAATTATACACACTTGTGAGGACTAGCTGGTCTTGATAGATGACATACCTGTTGGGGATGTCCCCCTCGGGGATTGGCAGGAAAGTTTCTTGTTAGGGAGTAGCCATACGGCCCGTACTCTGTCCTTTCTTAGGGGGAATTTTGTTTTAGGTAGGTTGTCAACCTACCGCTGCTACCACTTTTGCAACTGAACCAATGAGGATTCAGTATTTGGAATTGGGAAAGACGGCAGTCCAATAGAAAGGACAGAATAATAAGAATAAGGTATTGTTTATTGTAGAATATTGTGGTTAATATACCATATGGGGAAAGCCACAAGGCCACAAGGGGGGTGGCATAGTGAGAAGTTCCATGTAAGGTTCAAATCCAAGGAATAACTTGTGCAGGGATCAGCAGGTCAAATTGGTAGCGCTCCTAATTAGGATGAAGTGCCCGTCATTTGATATTGCCACCATATTGGTTCATGTCATTAGATACGTCAAGGGGCAACTCATCAAGCGCCCCCTGTGTATTGTAAGATACATTAGCAGGCAAGTCTGGAAACTCGGTTGCAACAGTTCCAGGTTGGGACTGTAAATGATGATGTTGTCCAGGTAGATAATTTCTTGTTTTCTGATGTGTTCCTTGAAAACTTCATTCATGAAGGTCACAAAGGTACTGGGAGGGTTTGTCATGCCAAAGTTAAGAACAACACATTCAAAGGATCTGTACTTAGTCTTAATGCAGTCTTTGGAATGTCTTCAGGTTTTACGCAGATTTGGTGATAACCTGCTGTCAAATCAATTTTGTGAAGATTTGGGACCCCCAGGGCGTCAAAAAGGTTGTCAATCAGGGGCAGGGGATACATGTTCTTAAATGTGACCTTGTTAAGCACTCTGTAGTCTGTGACTAGGTGGAGGCCTCTGTCTTTCTTTGCCATAAATAAGACAGCAGCACTGAAAGGCGACTTTGATGGTTGTATGAGTCCTTTCTCAAGCGCTTCATCAAGGTAGGCTTTTAGGGTGTTGTCTTCTTGTGGTGTGAGGCGGTAGACAGGTCGTGCCTTAGGTACACTCCCTTTGAGGTTGATTTTGTGTTGTATGCCACAGTCAGGTGGTAATCCTGGTAGTGCTTCTTGGAAAACGGAGGTGAACTTGTTAACTAGCTGGTCTTGGATGTGGTCCTTTTCACGTCAAGTCTATGTGCTCTTAAAGTGGATAATCTCATACGTGCAGATGCTCCAATTGCTTTTGCTAAGGTCAGTTTTCTCTTCTGTTTCCATGATTTTCACACCTACATGGACACTCATAAGTGTATCAAGGTGAGTTGGGTAAACATGGCAATACATCTCTCCTTGATGTATGAAGAGGGTAGCACTATCTCAGTCAATGTGAGGTTTGGTTTTACTCATCCAATCTAGGCCAAGTATAACATTGTACTTGGGGATTGGTATGATGGGCCCACTGAGCGTGGTTTGCACGTCTTCAATTTGGGTATGGAAAGGTTTTGCCTCTTGAGTGACTGGTGTGCTTCTGTTGTCCTCCATGATGACTCTCCTGATACTGCTTTGGGTGATAGGTAGTTTCATGAGGCCGGCAATTTCTTTGTTGACAAGGAATTGGTCTGCTTTAGTGTCAAATAGTGTGGTGTCCTGATCTCTGCAAAAACAGAAAGGATGAGTGAGGAGTTTATTTCTAGTTTGGGTGGCAAACAGTAGAGGGTTGCTGGAGGGTACATGGATCATGGTGATTGAATCCACATCTTGGTCCCTGTATGAGTCTTGCAAGTTGGGGAGGGCGGCTCATCTAAGCACTCCCCTGAGCTTTTCTCTCCTCGTTGGTATCTTTGGTACTTGCCTGGTTAGCTTGCACAGTGCAATTTCCAGTATGAGGATGAGTGTTTTTGGCTCAATTATTTTGCTTGTTTGGTTGAGGGTCCTTCTTGGCTGTAGGACTCTCCTTGCGCTTGTTGGTTGCATGTAGATTGTCAGATTTCTGAGCTGCGCACTTTTCTTATAAGAATACATCTTCAAGGTTCTTGCAGAGGGTCATGTCAAACTGACGTCTGATGTGCGTAGGAAGGCCATTGTAGAATCCAAACATGGCCCGGGTTCATCAAAGTTGATGGTGTTGGGCGTGGTCACATAGGTCTTCATATGCAGAAATGTACTCCTCAATTGTTTCTGTCATCTTGAAGGTTTGAAGTTCTGTCATGATCACCACATCGGAATCTTTCATGGAGAACTTCTTGAGGAATGAAGTTTTGAATACCTCTCATTTTTCTTTCTGGCCGGGGTGTTGGGCTAGCCATTCACTTACAAAACGTGATGCAGTTCCTGATACATGAAGGGCAATCTCACTGACCCAGAGTCTTTGAGGGTAGTCCACTTGCTCAAATTTGCTTTGTGTACTGTTGATCCCAAGAGAGGCGTTTTTTTGAGGTAGTCCCACAAAATCGCCAATTTCAGCTGTACACAGGCATTGTAATACAATATTGGGTATCTCAGGCTGTTGTGGTCCTGTTGTGGTTGGTGCTGTGGGTAACAATCTGCAGGCTTTGAGAGGGTTGTATTGTTTGACAGGTACAAGGATATTGTTGTAGATAACGAGGCCTGCAGGGATGTTTTGTCCTTCTTTGTAGTCTCTCCAGCCGTTAGGGAGTACCATTACTTGGGTCTTTTTCTTAGGAGGAATTTTTTCTTTGGGTTGGGTAGGTATGTATAACCTACCTGTGCTACCACTATCAAGTATATACTTCTGGGAAGTATAATAAACGAGACAAGGGGAAGATTTAAGAAGAGAATGGTACTTTATTGGCTATGAATATAGAATAATATATAGTATCATGGAAAGCCACATACTGTCCATGTACGTCATGGGGATCATGAGGCTTATCTGAGTAATGTTCCTCTTAGGTCACGAGGCTTGTTCAAGTTGCGTTCCATTTAGGATCTGGATTATGTGATCCCCATAATAGATGGTTGACTGGTAATGGTGCCACCAGTTTACTGGCTGGTCGGTGAACCATTCAGTGAGCCATTTAGTGATCTACTCAGGGTGTTAATTTCCCGAGAGGGAGTAGTCAAAGATGTTGCGACAGATTGAATGATTAGTAAAGTATTTTGATTAAGTACAAAGCTCAAATCTCAATTTGGATGGTAACTAGTACGTGTTAACTTTAAAAGGGTTATATCATCTTAAAAAGTTGTTTTGATAGTATAGCATGTTATAGCTTTATGATATTGCATGTGTATTTATATAGTATGCATTTCAGGTTTCTAGCCTTTACAGCATAGTTACACTGCTTTGTCACTATTGAGCTAGATTGTATTCTACAGGTTAAGTAGAGCTTAAGTTTTAAGTGTTAATTTTAAGTCAACTTGAGCCTGGTAATCCCCGACCACTATTATTGTGATTTGGGTCTGGAGTTGAACTTTTGACTTTTGGTAATTGTTTACGCATGTTGATGGCCAAGTTAAGGGGAGGCGATGAATGATTGTGATGTTGTTTGGATAAGGCAACTGTATAGTTTTTCACTTTGGGATGTTATTTTAAACTTTATTGGCTTGTGAATCGTTTTAAGGGTGTCTATACAGTAAAGCTTCTTAGTTGCGTGGCGAGTGAAATTAGTTTGCTGGATACTGCAGCGGCTAGACCATAGCTGGCTTCATATAATATGGGGATGTATTAGTAAGCCAGTTGCCAATTGGATTACCCTTGAGGTGATATCATTTATCGTCGTGTTTGCCTGGCAATATGCTTTTGAATCTTTAATAGCCCCTGTCAGTTTCTGTTTATGGTAATTCATAATCCACTCAGCCGAAATAGATGGCTGCTCTTGAAGCTGGTTTGGTTTAGGTTTTTATTACCTTGAGACACTGCGCCTAATTGAAGCAATCAACGAATGTTGCCCTTTGCTTCTCTCAGCAGCAGAGCTCTGGGAGACTTGCTACCAATAGAAAATATGTTTTTAATTTGGAATTTATGTAAAATAAATGGTTTCCAGGAGTCCAGGTTCAATGGAATTGTTAAGTTTAAATGGCGCCAAACCTCAGAGCGCGTCGATAGTGGAACATGGCGATGAAAACATCCTTCTATTTAATAGGCTTATCAGAAAATATAAACAAGAGTTTATTTGCCTGATTGATTGGGCTCTAACAAGAAAGCATCACCAGAAATGGCAAAGCAGAAATAATTCAGAGAAACTTTGGCAAGGCGCTGCTCCAAAGAAACCAGTTTGATTCCCTGCCTTCCATGCTGATGTCACTTCCTTATCAATGAGCCTCAAATAGCTGCTGAATAATTAAAGTAAACCACCTTCAGCCTCTTTGCAGGCTAGAATCATTCGATTGGACAATTTCTTTTTGCTTGGCCTTCAGAAGAGGGCCTATTTCCCTTTGAGTTTATCTCAGCTTTTGAAAAGGCTAACTCTTACATATTATCAAGACAGAGGGTGTGGGCTCGGAGTTCCTCTTGGTAAGATAGTTGCGCATGTAATATCATTGGCTAGGTCTGATCAATACAGGCCAATCAAATGTTGTTCGGGGAAATGACGGATTAAACATCGCGAGATTAATCTAGCGTCTGAGCTTATTGAGGCGAGGTATGCGCCCGCCCCGATCCAAGTAAAAGGGGCAAAGTTTAGCCACGTATAACTAAACCGCACAATAATGAATCACAACTTCTGAATACTACTTATACATTAAAACTTCTTCAGGACCTGATTCCGATTTATTCTCAACTTATACACACGATCCGACGCCATCGTCTTACAACCGTGGCTCGCCAAACACTTCTAACGTCTTATTTTACTTATCGACCCAGTAGCCCCGAAATGCCTTTCAGGGTCAACCCACCACCATTGCAGCATCACTTTAGAAGCAAAACAGTGTGCCGCTTATTTTGTAACACCTGTTCGACCATGGTTTGTAATCGCGGTATGAAGGTAAACCTAATTCTCTCAAACTTAGCCTCGGCTCCCATATATGAGATCTGTTTTAAACCTAAAAATTAGGCCATGCTGCTTGCTGATACTAAAGTTGAGCTTTATTCAACCGATTCCCCTCCAAGATCGTAAGTTTTTTTATTTATTGCTTACTTCCAGGCGCTTTTTTCTTACCTTTTTTAGGGTCCAGCTTGTTTACGAAGATTACGTTACACAAAACTGTTTTTGCAGAATAAGGAATGTGGCTTGCTTGGGATGGTATTTACTTTACCTTGTATTTTAATAACCCTTTCAGTGGAAACATAGTTGGGTATCACATTACTCAGCCTTGCTCCAAATGCATGGAGTCATGTAACAATGGGCATTTTTGGATGTTTCACACCGAAGGCGTATTTTCTGAGGAGAGGCAGGACCCTAATGGTAACTTATTTTTTGGGGTAGCACTAATCTTTCTCAGGTACGCAAACCCTTATATGGGCATCCCTGGCTCCAGCAGAGCATGATTTTGAGTGTAATCCTATGGAGATGGAAATCATTTGTCGCTGAATCAACTCGACTGAAAATAGTGCATCCTGTATTCCTTACCCCCAATTTATTATGCTTCCTGTATTTGATATCCTTTCTAACCGCTTTGTCGCCCCTTTACAGGGCGTATACTCCCTGAATAAATCAACTGTTTTCCTCACATGGCAGCTTTCTTTACCTTACACCCAAGCGCAGATCTGCAACCAACCCACCGTCAGAATACCACTTCCAACAGAATCATCGAACTGCTACTTTCGAGATTATTCCCATTACAAACGTTCTAATTTCACTTTTCTTGGCAGGGCTATGAACTATAATTTCCAGGACAACTGATATTCAAGCATTTTTCACCCCACGCGATATAAAGGGTGGTCATAAACTAATTGGAAGCGGGACAAGATGATTCAACCACCCAAATTATCTACTAGGGCTCGAAAGGCCGTTCAATCTATCCCGATGGATTCAAACATACTCTTTTCCACTTCTACACCCAAACAAGCCAGATGCAGGCATAAATATAGATCCGATAACCCATAGCCCAAATACCTCTGATTTATAGTTATAACCCCTCTCTAAGATACTCGGGCAGCTATCAGCCAAGGAGATTAAGCTCCTAATAGATGTGTGTACCTTACATCTTCAAATATGGAGATAAATAATGCCTATCCTTTTAACTAGAAAAGTACCCAGCAGATGTATTACTCAACTTAACACTAGAATCCAGCGGGAAAAGTCTGCAGATACTTAGCATTTACTGTAGTTTTCACAGCTGTTGAGATGGACACATCAGAGTCAGGTTAAAGCAAACTGAAGTTGCACATAAAACAGCTTTAAAAACATATTTTAAGCCAAATGAATGAAAAAAACACTTAATGAGTGAACCAAATTAAACACACGACATCCATATCAGATACCCAACTAGGGATGCTCCGGCTTAGCCCCGGCTAGCTTCCGGCTCAGGGCCGCTACAGCCAGAACGAAAAAATCATATACTTAAACATTTTCAAATAAATCTTTGGTAAGAGTGACTCAGAGCCAGAAACTGGCCGAAGTAGCCCTACACCCAACACATCATGGTTGCACGGTAAGATCAGGATATCAAAACAACCACACATACCCAATTTGCTATTACATTTACTATGGTTTGAGACAGGCACCCAAAAGTTGCTCATCGTGATGCAAAGCTCACATACAAAAATCGGAGCGATAGCAAATCAAATTTAAAATGCACAGAACCAGATCATAAACAAAGCAAAGCCAACACTATCTCAGTGCTAAGCTGTCCAAACAAATACATAAAATACATGTCAAATAATATATGAAACATTCTTAACGTCTTTTCTGGGTGCAAGAATCGCGCAAAATTAAAGAAGTTTCTTAAAAGCGATAAAAACAACAAGCCTGGGCTAATTTATCCAAATATAGAAACAAAATAAACATAAATATATAGTTCAGCAACATAAATGAGCAATTTGACATATAAAAATGTCCAAAAAGGTTGAAATAAAGTACAGTAGTTTTCAGCCTGTTGGGATAAAAGAAAATAGTTCAGGCCAGAAAAAATTGGTCCAGTGATCAAAAAAATTTCAACTGGTTTCAGTTTAAGGTCAATTTACCCAATAAAAGCTCTATCTATCTAGGCCTGGGTTATAAAAATAGTCAAACAAACAACAAAAATTAAAATCAAATACAGAGTTCCAAAAACACAACAGCAAACAAAATACCCCATGCCAGAACAGAAATAGACCAGCCACATTCTGAAGCAATCTACACCAACTGCAATAGTGATCACATAAAGAATGATACAATCAGAGAACCAAATCAGTTCAGTCACAAAAGTGGTATTGTTAAACACAAAACACCTCACTTTTTGATAATCTTGATCATATTTTGCCTCAAAATAGAAGTAGTGACTTTTAAGAGCAAATCCATCAAAAATTATTCAGAAAACAACATAATTATTTTCAATTTCCAGGCTCCTAAATTTGGCAATTTATGTCTGAGAATATCTCAAATAGGAGCAAACATTTAAACAAGATTAACACTCTGGCAATATTTCACTTTTCTGCTTTTAATAGAATTTTTGTTTCCTTTTAAAATGCTTTTTAAAAAAGAAAATAACTTTGATATTGTTGAGGAGCAGTACCAGGAGCTACTCCAAGCTCAGGCTGCTGATCAAGGGAGCACAACCACCATGTTTCTAGTTCATACCTAATTCAATGCAAGTTGTGAGGAGGGTGAGTTGTACGTGTCACCAGTCCCATCTACAGGTGGCTTTTATGATAGCCAATATGGTGCTCCTTAAGGCCAGGACCAACCCGCGCCTGTGCCACATTTTGGAGACTGGGCAACTGTGGCCCCTTCCATCCCTATCCAATCATCACCTGGAAATTCAGGCCAAGTAAACCTTGCCCTGTCTAATCTGGGTCCCCTTATTCCTGAAGCCCACCAAAAACGTCAAATCATAATCAATGAGATGATAGAGAAGATGTGAGCCTAAAGCAGAGTGGTGTAACTTTTGCGGAAATTAACACTTGGATTCAATTTAACAAGACAGTGATCAAGCAGGAGTTCCAGGCCCTTTTAAAGAGAGGTGGTACCAAGCTGGCCAAGAAGCCAAAGAAGCAGGCCGACTCTCAGATCAAGGAGGTGTATCTAATAATGCTTGCCTTACTCCAGCAGGATCCTTACCTCCGATTAACTGAGGTACACTGCTTACTTGAGCTCAAGAGCGTTTTTATTGCCAGCTTCACTGAGCAGCTCTGGATGCATGGGCTTGTAGTTAGTGCTCTGATTCTGACCAATTAGCTGGCTGATGAGTTGGATGATGGCTCTGATTTGCCCTATGACCCTGTGATTGGTGCCATCATCACCCGCTGCCTGTCCTTAATTTTAGACAATGGCATATTTATATTTTATTATAAATTGTCATTAAAACTCCATGATTATGGTTCCTTGGAAAAAAAGAACACCCTCAAGTGTCAGGAATATTCCTGACAACAACCTTCTGCAAGACAAGATTTTGTGCACAATTAATCTTAAAAGTCAAAACAAAAAATTGCAGCAGTTCCCCCTTATTAGGGAAACTGCCGTGAAACAACTGGCAGACAAAAAAGATTTTAAAAATTCTAAAGTTTTTGAAACTGGGTTTTATACCCCGGCTGCCCGTAGACCGCACACAATGCCCTCAGCCAGCCAACCGGCAGGGGACAGCACACCCCTCACAGCGGGACTGTCCACCCCCGCCAGATAAAGAAATTGCCAAATCAGGAATCCCAAAAAGGCAATTTCCCAAGCCCAAAAATGGGGAAACTGCTGCCCAAATTTGGAATCTACCAAATGTGGAGGGGGTTGACAAGTTGCCCAGCACAACAATTAATGCATTAACTGCAGAAGTTGAATTTGGAGGCATGAAAACATCCAATAAGGCACCAAGCCAATGCAAGAAAGAGAGTAACAATTCATTGCCTGCACAACCTTTCCAATCCCCTGCCCAAAAGGAAATTCCAGATAACACCAAATGTTTGGAGTTCCCTGTCCATTGTTTTTCACTATTCATGCCCCACAAGGATGAAATTATATAATAAAGCTTAATCACTTAATGGTAGTTTGTGCTATCATTGAGAAAATTACCCCTCAATTGTTATCACATAAATCAATCACAACTTTACCCTCTAGAAAAGTCAAAGACACTAAGCTTTATCTGCCCCTCCCTAGGATTAGAAGATGAACCCCCTGATCTTCTCAGCTGTCCTTACATGCCTGCCTGGGGATTAGGGGCCACCAATATCAACAACCACATGGGCCATTCAACAATCCATCTGGCAAGTACTTTTACAAGGAGCCAGCACAGCTCAACTCCTCCAATCAACACTCCTGGCCCACACTGGTTTTGCCCCACTCCACACAGTCTGTAGCTATATACACCTTTATATACTACGTATGCACGTATTTTGCCAGTAATTTTGGACGTTATAACATACACGCAAATGTCTTCCAATGGATGATGATGGTCTATCTCATTGTGACTGCGCTCACTGGGTTCCAAGTTGCCAACTTGGTACCCTACTTAGCTAAAATACTTCCCCAATTTCTGGGGTTTTAAACAAGGGTAAAAAGAAGGGACCAGAGCAGATTGTGATTGGTTCATTCCTTGCACCTTCCTCAAAAGAGACTGTATTTTACCAGACTACAACCAGTTACACCAATGATTACTGGTACAGGAAATTTCTCTCCAACCTGCTAGCCATCTGGAGCTTGGCCAACTCAGAATTCCAAATCTTCCTGAGCCATCAAATGGAGTGTGCTGAAGTGGCCTCCAAAAAAATTCAAGCAGATGGCCACAACGTCTTGATTTTCCCTGCTGGGAATGCTGCTCTTCACCTGGGTGATGTGTTGTTCTTCATCATTGGAGACACTATCTGTGGGTGCAGCCCTGCAACCTTCAGCCAGGTGATTAGTGCAGCTAACAACCACACTGTGCTGGTCTCCTTTCAGAAAGTTGCTGACATGTTTACAAAGATGGCCCTGAATGCCCATAGCAGTAGCTAATCACCAAATGACCCACAGCTGCCCCCTTGCAATTCCATGGTTTACAAGCCAATCACTGTCCTCCTTGAGCCTGAATATGATGTCATGTATAATCAATTTATCCAAGCAAATCAAGGCACACAATTGCCACTGGGTCCTTTAGCCGCCCTAGTCCTCAGCCCACCAATCCAGTTGTTTGAAACCCATACCCCAGCCAATCAAATACTTCCCCCACAATCCAGCCCACCAACTAGTTTTCCCTGCCTAATCCATTTTGCCCAATAAAACTTGCCCCCAATAATTTTTATTTAATAATATATATTGGTGTTGCAACATCTTTAATTACTCCCTCTTGGGGAATTAACACCCTGAGCAGATCACTGAATGGCTCACTGAGTGGTTCACTGACCAGCCAGTAAACTGGTGGCACCATTATCAGTCAACCATCTATTATGGGGATCACCCAATCCAGATCCTAAATGGAACACAACTTGAATAAGCTTAGTGACCTAAGAGAAACATTACTCAGATAAGCCCCATGATCCCCATGACGTACATGGACAGTATGTGGCTTTCCATGATACTATATATTATCCTATATTCATATCCAATAAAGTACCATTCTCTTCTTAAATCTTCCCCTTATCTTGTTTATTGTACTTCCCAGAAGTATATAATTGACAGTGGTAGCACAGGTAGGTTATCCATACCTACCCAACTCAAAGGAAAAATTCATCCCAAGAAAAAAGACCCAAGCAATGGTACTCCCTAACAACTGGAGAGACTACAAAGAAGGACAAGACTTTCCTACAGGCCTCGTTATCTACAGCAATGTTCTTGTACCCGTCAAACAATACAACACTCTCAAAGCCCGCAGATTTTTACCCACAGCACCAACCACAACAGGACCACAACAGCCTGAGATACCCAATATTGTGTTCCAACGCCTGTGCACAGCTGAAATTGGCGCTTTTGTGGGACTACATCAAGAAAAGCCTCTCTTTGGATCAACAGTACACAAAGAAAATTCAAGCAAGTGGGCTACCCCCAAAGACTCTGGGTCAGTGAAACTGCTCTTTGTGTTACAGGAACTGCATCACGTTTTGTAAGCGGTTGGATAGCCCAACATCCCAACCAGAAGGAAAACTGGGAGTTATTCAAAACTGAATTCCTCAAGAAGTTCTCCATGAAAGATTCTGATGTGGTGATCATGACAGAACTTCAAACCTTCAAGATGACAGGAACAATTGAGGAGTACATTGCTGCATATGAAGACCTATGTGACCGCGCGCCCAACACCATCAACTTTGATGAACCCGGGCCATGTTTGGACTTTTACAATGGCCTCTTCATGCACATCAGACGTCAGTTTGACATGACCCGCTGCAAGAACCTTAAAGATGTATTCTTGGAAGGAAAGCACACAGCTCAAAAACCTGACAACCTACATGCAACCAACAAGCGCAAGGAGATTCTTACAGCCAAGAAGGACCCTCAACCAAACAAGCAAAATAATTGAGCCAAAAACACTCATCCTCAAACTGGAAATTGCACTGCACAAGCCAACCAGGAAAGTACCAAATATACCAATGAGGAGAGAAAAGCTCAGGGGAGTGCTTAGGCAAGCCATCCTCCCCCACTTTAAAAGACTTGTACAGGGACTAGGACGTGGATTCAATCACCATGATCCAAGTACCCTCCAGCAACCCTCTACTGTTTGCTGCCCAAACTGGAAATAAACTCCTCACTTATCCTTTCTGTTTTTGCAGATACCAGGGCACCATACTATTTGACACTGGAGCAGACCAATCCCTTGTTGACAAGGAATTTGCCAACCTCATGAAACTACCTACCACCCAAAGAAGTATCAGGAGAGTAATCATGGTGGACAACAGAAGTACACCAGTCACTCAAGAGGAAAAATCTTTCCACACCCAAATTGAAGATGTGCAAACCACGCTCAGTGGGCCCATCATACCAACCCCCAAGTATGATGTTATACTTGGCCTGGATTAGATGAGGAAAACCAAACCTCACATTGACTTGGATAGTGCTACTCTCACCATACAGCAAGGAGAGGTGCATCACCATGTTTATCTAACTCACCTTGATACGCTTATGAGGGACCATGTATTTGTGAAAATCATGGAAACAGAAGAGGAAACTGACCTTAGCAAAATCAATTGGAGCACCTGCAGGTATGAGGTTATCCACTTTAAGAGTACAGAGACTTGACGTAAAGAGTACCACATCTGTGACCAGCTATTTAACAAGTTCTCCACTATCTTCCAAGAAACACTGCCAGGATTACCTCCTGACTGCGGCATACAACACAAAATTGACCTCAAAGAGAGTGTACCTAAAGCATGACCTATCTACTGCCTCACATCACAGGAAGACAATGCCCTAAAAGCTTATCTTGACAAAGCCCCTGAAAAAGGACTCATACAACTATCAAAGTCATCTTTTGGTGCTGCTGTCTTTTTTGTGACAAAGAAAGACAGAGGCCTCTGCCTATTCACAGACTATAGAGCACTTAACAAGGTCACAATTAAGAACATGCATCCCCTGCCCCTTATTGACAACCTTTTTGACGCCCTGGGGGGTCCCAAATCTTCACAAAAATTGATTTGATAGCAGGTTATCACCAAATCTGCGTAAAACCTGAAGACATTCCAAAGACCGTATTTAGAACTAAGTACAGATCCTTTGAATGTGTTGTTCTCAACTTTGGCATGACAAACGCTCCCAGTACCTTTGTGACCTTCATGAATGAAGTTTTTCAAGGAACACATCAGAAAACAAACAATTATCTACCTGGACAACATCATCATTTACAGTCCCAACCTGGAACAACACTGGGAAGACGTCCGCCTGGTCCTCCACACCCTTGAGAAGAACCAATTGGTTTCAAAACCGTCAATGTGTGAATTCTTCTCAGCAGAACTTTCATTCCTCAGTCACATCATCAGTAAGGACGGAATCAAACCAGACCCAGAAAAAACATGCGCCATAGCTGAGATGCCAGCTCCAAAAAAGAGCAAACTCTGCACCTTCCTTGGGATGGTAGCCTACGTAAGAAGGTTTATCCCTGACAGGGGTGCCCTAACAGCCCCCCTGTCTGCCATTACGGGCAAAACAACCAAGTTTGTCTGGACACCGCTTCAAGACCAACACTTCTGCCAACTGAAGGAACGCATGTTCACTGCCCCTATCCTCTAATACCCAAATTGTGAGTGAATATATGAGTTAGAAACCAATGCTTCTGATTATGTCATAGGAGGAGTACTCCATATCCAAACAGCAGAAAAAGACTTCCTCTCCATGGCATATTAATCAAGGAAGTTATTGGACGGCAAACAAAGATATCCAATACACAACAAGGAATTGGTAGTCATCATACACTGCCTCATGAAGTGGCGATGCTATCTGGAAGGAGCCCAAACATTTAAAGTACTCACCGACCACAAATTGCTGATATTCTTCAAAACACAACAACACTTGTCAAGAAGACAAGCTGAATGGATGAGTCTCATACAGAGATACCCCATGCAAATCAAATACAATCCAGCAAGGAAATTTTGACTGCAGATGCCCTGTCAAGGCTATACAGCAAACATGTCCTCTGCGCTGATGGCAACCCCAACTGTCCCATGCCAATCATGGGGAATCTCTAGGAAGGGTTCTCACCTGGCACCCCAATGGACATCCAAGAGAAAGTCCTTAAGAACAAACATCTGTTTAAAAACGTATATGGTACGCTACACCAAATACTTCCAAATGGTGATACTGTATCCTATGTCCCTTCAACACAAAAGATTGACACAATCCTCTGATATCACAGAGACCTGGGACACACCTGTAGCAGGAACTTGCACAAATATCTCAAGACACGCTACTGGTGGCCCAACATGCTAGATGATATCAGAGAAGTACTGGAGCAATGCAAAGTCTGTGAGAAGTACACCCAAACCAAAGCACCACCCAAGTTGGTAGTACCTGTATCCATCACACAACCCTTTAAGGTATGGTTGCTGGATATTGCGGGACCAATGCCTGGTGAAATCAAGGGCAAGAAGTACATCATAACAGCTATCAACTATGCAACCAGATGGCCTGTGGCACAAGCAATCAAAGAACACAAAGGCAACAATGTGAGGTGATTCATTAGAAAAGAGATCATAGCCAAATTCAGGAAACCTGACCTCCTAATCACAAATGAAGGCACCAAACTTAAAGCCATTGACACCAATATTTACCTTGCAAAAAATGGAATAATACATCACAGCCAGCACATATCACCCCCAAGCAAACAGAAAAGTAGAACAGCTGAACAGCGTGCTGTATAATCCCTCAGTAAGTTATCTGCTAACAATCCAAAGGACTGGGTCAACATTCTCCCAACAGCGCTCATAGTCTGTAGAACACAAGTTAACCATAATACGGGCAAACACCCTTATGAGCTTGTCTATGGGCAAAAACCTACCCTTGTTGGTACAACTGCAGGACCACAACTACCTCTACCCAAAAAGGTACCAGACAACAGTGACCTAATGTGCTGCAAGCCAGAAAAGACCAAGAGAAAATGAAACACCAAAGTGTTAAAAGGGAAGCAATCCCATTACAACAAGAAAGATTCCAAGTTGAGGACAAAATCTGGGTTGTCAACCCCAACCAACACAAATTGGACCCAGGGTTGTACGGACCAGGCATTGTCATAAAAGTCAAGCCCAACAACACCTAACTCATCAAAGGAATTAGAGCTTGGACCAAACTGAAACGTATGCACCACAACTGACTCCGCCTGTGCAAAGCAAGAACAGCCCAACAAAATTCCAGACTCCCTGTTCCCAACACTAAACTGGATCAATACCAAGCGCGCATCCCCGACACTCTTAAGAAAATTCCCAAGGCTCCGCCTTCCAGTACCCCAGGGGGAGATGTTGCAACATCTTCAATTACTCCCTCTTGGGGAATTAACGGCCCAAGCAGATCACTAAATGGCTCACCAAGTGGTTCACCAACCAGACAGTAAACTGATGGCATCATTATCAGTCAACCATCTATTACAGGGATCACCTAATCCAGATCCTAAATGGAACACAACTTGAACAAGCCTCGTGACCTAAGAGGAACATTACTCAGATAAGCCCCATGATCTCCATGACGTACATGGACAGTATGTGGCTTACCGTGATACTATATATTATCCTATATTCATATCCAATAAAGTACCATTCCCTTCTTAAATCTTCCTCTTATCTTGTTTATTATACTTCCCATAAGTATATACTTAACATTGGGTTAACTTTTATGTATTTTTCATTGTTTATATATATATTTCACATTTAACTACAGTGATAATTGCTTTTTATCATACCACAAGTTAATTTTTGCTTCTTCAATATTTATTAATTCTATTGTTTTCTATTATAACTTTAATACTTTCAAAGTGATACAATAAAACAAATCTAAAAACTACAAGTGCTACAGACCAGCCAATTGGAATTGGGGTACATTTGTGCTGTCTTTGTTCTTGAATAAGACAAGAAAAATCTCAGTTATTGCACCCAGTTTAACTTAATGAAATAAGCCTGTTAAAAATAAGACATGTCTTAATTTCAAGAGGCTTATTTCATTAAGTTAAACTGGGTGCAATAACTGAGGTGTTTCTTGTCTTATCCAAGCACAAAGACAGCACAAATGTACACTCATTATCATTGGCTGGTCTGTTGCATTTGTAGTTTTTAGATTTGTTTTATTACAGCACTTCAAAAATATTACAGTTATAATAGAAAACAATAGAATCAATAAAAACAAGTCATCACACTGCATATATTTCTGAACTGTATGATCTACATATAACCCCTGAGTAAGATTTTTTTAATGAATTTGTACTCTGAGCATAATTAGCATACCAAGTAAAGAACAAAGGATACTGTACTTGGATAAAACATGTACATGAACAAAACATGTTGTTCATGATACTAAAAGTGGGTTAGTATACACAAAATATACATAATATTTATATCAAATGAATATTATTACTTAAAGCCAATAAAATTCTTAATTCAAATCAGATGTATTTATTAAATCTCTATTAGATACAATATAATATATATAGTTTGTTGGGATATTTTATTAGTATAAAATGGGTTGGGATAAGAACAAGGAAAACATGTTGGAATTGGAGGCAATGATCAAGGAGTTGGACACAGCAGTTGCTGAAATCAAGGAGGTCAATCAAAAGGTGAAGGAAATGACTAAGAAGGTGGTGTTAGAAGGTGAAAACTGAAAAAACTTACTGTGAAGGCTGTGAAGAGCAAGATGCCAAATAAAACTGACAAACTTGCAACCAGGCTCCTTGATGTACAGAAAAATGTTCTTGCCAACCTACAGTTCAAGCCACAGGGGTTTGCAACTGCGGAGGCGTGGCCAAAGGATCCTGAGATGTTTGAGCAACTAGAAAATAAAAAGAAACAGAAACCAACAGAAGAAGACCAGAAAACATCAAGTGACAAGTCCTGTGAAGCAGCCTCTGTCAAAGAGGCAACATGTAAAGATATAAAGGAAGGTAAAAATAAAATATCAAATAAATAAAAAGATTATACTGTAAATTCAGAACCTAAAAGTAAAAATGCGGGATTGTCAAATTATTTTGCATGAACTCACTAACTTAATGGAGTAATTTTCATCCCAGAAAAACTTAATTTTTTATATAAAAGGATGAAAAATATTCCAGTAAGTTGGTGAGTTCATACAAAAGAATTTGACAATTCTGCATTTTTACCTTTAGGCTCTGAATCTACAGTACTAACTTTTTATTTATAGAAGAGAACAAAGGAGTAGTCTGTCAATACCTAAAACCCTATGTGTCACAAACCTTTTATAGCAACTATGCTCCCACATAGGGCGTCAGCTAGTCCTGACGCCAGCCACCTGCTCCAAAATGATAAAAAATTGGAAGCAAATTACTCTATGAAGTCAGAACAGCTTGCAAAACTCCAACCCACACAAGATGGCACTGAATGACGGGTCTTGGCTTTGGCCATAGCTCCCAACCTGCAACTTGCCCAGTATGTTCCAGATATTAGCTTCTTCAAGCTCTTTGTTCTCCTTGTCTGGGACTTTTTCAGAATCATGTCATATCAAAACTTACCTGAAATGAAGAGAGGAGAAGAAGAAGTCCATTTCTGTTCCCTGAAATAACACGCAATATCCCATGTCCTAATTTTCTTTTAAATAAAAATTAACCTCCCTTACCTATAGTTTGTCTGTTGTCCTGCCCGCCGTTGTAGGTGTCCTTGGAGACTTTGGGGCCTACTGGTGCTCTGACAAGACTGGAATACTGCCAACCATGGAAAAAACTTTAACTACTGTTGCCAATGAACCAATGAGGATTCAGTATTTGAATTGGGGAAGACAACAGTCCAATAGGAAGGACATAAATAATAAGAATAAGTTATTGTTTATTATCAAATACTGTGGTTAATATACTATATGGGGAAGGCCATTGGGCCACAAGGGGGTGGAATGTTCTATGTAAGGTTTGAAGCTGAGGAATAACTTGTGCGGGATCAGCAGGTCAAATTGATAGCACTCCTAATTAGGAGAAAGTGCCCACAGTTTGATATTGCCATAATATTGTTTCATGTTGTTAGATACGTCAAGGGGCAACTTGTTGAGCGCCCCCTGTGTATCATAAGATACATTGGCAGGCAAAGAGGGAAACTTGGTTGCAACATTACCATGTTCCTTAAAAATAAAATAAGTACCCCATACAATAAATTTTGTGAGTTCTCAGCCCTTTTTACGGGGCAGAGACTTCACTTAATTGTTTGTCTAGGTCTTGTTGTAATGTGTAAAGCCCAGCTGTATAGATACAACAGAAGTTACTTTATATAATTAATGGAGGAAAATAGATAGTAAGATTGGGTAGAACTTCAATAATAGCTTAGCTATCAACTAGTCAAAAAGCATTTATGTATAGGTAAAAAGTAGTAAGGGGAGATTGTATAGGAATAGTGGGTGCAGAGAGTGCATTGCATGCATGTCAAATGAAGTAAACACTTATTACTTTCAGAGTTCCGTACTATACTTGAATTTTCTCACGATCTGGGTTTTCGACAGGTGCTCACTACTTAATAATAAAGATTCAAAATAAAAAGGGCTTTCAAATGTGGGTTTGGACATGCAGATCCAATTCATATTCGCCAATTTACAGTTGCATGAATGATATAACATCATTCTCATGCAGCCAGTTATTCATGCAAGAAGTTCATTTCATCTTGATTTTGCTCGTGATTGGGGTTCTTGAAAAGTTGTTATTGCTTAAAAAAGTTGTCAGGCTTGGCAAGATCTTTTGAATGCAAGTTTAAGCATCAATTTTCATATTGTACTCAATGAGTTATACTTGCATGAATACCCATCTTTGAGTAAATTGCAATTTTACTGCTACCTGGCCCAGATATTGGATAATTCCCAATTTCTATTGGCCAGGTAATTTATGTCAGGATAATCCTGACATAGTGATGGGGATTAAAGCAGAAGCACACACCCTGTCTGATGTAATAATAAAGCTGTGTTGTGTATATACTTCTGGGAAATATAATAAACAAGATAAAGGGAGAGATTTAAGAAGAGAATGATACTTTATTGGCTATGAATATAGAATAATATATAGTATCATGACAAGCCACATGCTGTCCATCTACGTAATGGGGGTCATGGGGCTTATCCGAGTAATGTTCCTCTTAGGTCACAAGGCTTGTTCAAGTTGTGTTCCATTTAGGATCTGGATTAGGTGATCCCCGTAATAGATGGTTGACTGATAATGATGCCATCAGTTTACTGGCTGGTTGGTGAGCCATTTGGTGATCTACTCAGGGCACTAATTTCTTGAGAGAGATTAATCAAAGATGTTTCAACAGCTGGATGAAATTAGACATTTACTAGATACAAAAATTGCCCCTGAGTACAGCTCAATTCAGCACGTTATTCAGGATACAGTTATTCTTGCTGCCACATATGAGATGGCAGCTCCACTTGAAAAAATCCTCCTGGCCAATTGTATCACAGTGCTCCTGTACTCAAGCCTCTGCAATCTATATAGTACAGGGCCAATATCAACATACGCTTTGGTAATAGAAATTGCTAGTTTATTTCAACAACAAGTCCTGGAATTCTGCCGCTCTTACTCCCAATAAAGCTCTAAACCTAAATTAATTTTTATATTTATAATTTCATTAAAATCTACTCTAATTGAACCATTCATATTCAACAAATAAATGCATAATAAAAAATAAATATTTATGTGTGTTCATTCATTCATCCTTCTTTGCTTTGTTAATTTTTAGTTTACATGACAGTATACAATTGTTATCATATAAAGAATGTGAAAAAAACCAATCTAAATAAAATTATAATATATATATATTTGTGTTTCATTCATTCATTCATTTAATTGGCTTTGCTTTTTTAGTTTTTATTATACCTGACGGTATACATGCGGAATCACAGAAATAAAGTCAATACAAATTAAACTAAATAAAAAACAGATACTAAAAAATAAAATGCAAAAAACACTTGGGATAGCTAAGCCTTTAATTGCTTGGCTGCTTGGAAAGACACACAGGGAGAAAAAATCAGTGTGGCCATAGAATTTAGCCACAGTTTCAGCTGGTAGGGTATGGACACCGACCTGCAGCAAATTAAACAAACATCAGGCCCAGGTGTCGCCTCTTTCCTGACCACTTGCTTGAGCCACCTGAAGACCTCCTCAATTGGGGTGAGAAATGGGGAATAGGGGGAGAGATAGTAGGCGTAAATTAGATGTGACCAATTGTTGAGAGCCAATTTTCACACCAGGCTCAATCACCTGGAATTCTGCGAGAATATCTGCCATTTTGTGGAGTCTGACGTTATCTAGAACAATGACATTGATGAAGCCTGGGCTTGTGTTCCTCAGGTGCTCCCAAACCAATCAGAGAAATTCCAGAAAGGTCTCACTATTATGAGAACCCTTGATCATCTGGTAGAGCTCCATGCCTAGGGGACCAAGAAGGGCTGCAATTGAGTAGGCAACAGACCAGACAGCCACACACCAGGACATGCTGTTCTTTTTGCCTTTGGGGATGTAGCCATACTTGTTTCTCATAGAGGACGCAAAGGAGGACTTGTTGATGTAGTAGAATTTGACAATCCCCTTTTCCTTGAGAGCAGTTACCGTCTTGACGTAATTTGCTGGTAGACAATGTTGTCTGGGCTATTGCGGGTGTATGCAGAAACTCTGAGTTCTTTCCATGAAAAGTTTAATTTTTTTACTGCTCTGTAGCAAGTGTAAACCAAAGCCTGGATTCCAAAAGCAGACTCAACCATTGACTGGATATTTTCCAGTTCAAGATGGCAGTTCTGCTCAATCCACTGTCAGATTGCCCACAGGTGTTCCTCAACCAATAGGACTGGTTTGCACTTGGATTTCTCCAAAAGGAGAACAGCACCTGTTTTCAGATAAGTTTTACGGAGCCTATGAGCAGATTTTTCCAAGATCCCAACAATAGCTGCGGCCTTCCTGTAGTCAGTTGTCTTCTTCATAAGTCTCATGAAGGTCTCCTGGGTGAAATTGGGGATGACATGGCACTTGGGCTTTTTGGTAGTAGGGATTGACTCAGTGGGATTGGGTACAACACAGGGCATAGGCACCTGACTGTAAAATGCAGCAACCTTTTTGAGCACCTTCTGACCACCAGTGTTTAGAAAGTACTCAGGCTCCTCAATGTCTTCTTGGTTGCTGTCACTTGCGTAGGACTTGTACGTGATGTCAAGGACAGGCTTCACCTTCTCCAAAATGATGGCTGAAACACCATTGTGGCGGTATACAGGGTCGTATGCAAAGGAAACCCTCTTGGTAGTGATGTCATTTACCGTTTTGGTAGTGGTGACCTTGGTGTATTTTTGGGTGAGCTTTTGGACCCTGGAATTGATGCTCTGCACCCTTGCACCTTGAGCTACTTGAGCTACTTGAGCTGGTTGTGTCAGTGCAACCTCACTATTGAACTCTCCTCTCCCATCTCCTTCCTGAGTAGGCACTTGCATTGCACTAACTCAATTTTTTGACCCACAAGGGTGTCCACGTCTGCAGCGTGCTCCTTTGGCTCCTTGGCTCTGTTGTTGGGATGTGTTCATTTTGGTATAAAAATAAAATCAGGTTATCTATATAATTTATTTATTATAGTTTTTATCTACCTGTATATAGTAGCATGGAAGCTTGTAGTCACTACCGTTTATTTCAAATTAGGTTTTAAATTTCTATATTAATTATTTTTGGCCCTAACTGTGCACTGTTACTTGTATGTTTGGATAAATTTGATCTTTTTATTAGTTTTAATCCCAAAACAGACACTCATAATATTTAGTTCCTTTTTGTATTTTAGATTGCATTCTTAATTAGGCCAAGTTGGTAACAGTATTATAGATTCATTCATGCGTTTTGATATATGATATTTTTGTTGTCTGTTTCAGTTGCTATTGGGGTTTGTTGTTGGATCAAGTTTGTAACTTTTTTGACTGAGTTTCATGTGTTCACAAAAAACATAGTAAACATAGTAGATGTGTTCTGTGACTGAAACTCATGTGTTCTAGTGTTTGGTACACACATTGTTGAATTGTTAAGCATTCGTCCCCAGTTTGAATAGGTCGTTATATGACTGGACATTTTCACCAAATAGCGCTCATTTTCCGTGAAATTATCTTCTATTTAGATCTATCAAGTTGAAATACGTTTTGTGACTGAGTTCATGCATTCTAAACTGAATATTATACATTTATCTCAACAGGTTTGAAAACTACTGTATACAATATTTAAAATTAAGGAATACCTGCTCCAAATTTGGTAAAATTTAATCTTATTCTGGATGTTAAGGACTAAAAGAGATAACCATATCTATGTGTGTTTTGCTTACTCAGTCTCTTCATCAGTTGTGGCATCACCCTCTTCAAGAAGAACCTGCTGATCTTCAGCGGGATTAACGAAGCCTGCAGGCAGGAATCTAGAAATCATCTGAAGCAATGATTGTGCACTGCAGCATTAATACATGATACACAATGCAATACCTTAAGTCAGCGGGTGGAGCATTTTCATCAGCAGCCTGAAGCAATGTAAGCATTTAAGGTTAGTGAAAGCAAACCTGCTGCCCAGCTGGGCTCGCTTGGAACAAGCCTCTGAGAGCATCCATGGCAGAAGTGAATGACCCTGAAATGTCAGAGCCAAAAGATTGTTGCCTGGCTTGGCCATATCCAGGAAGCTGGCGGAAGTCATCGTATAGGCTCACAGAGTCTAGTGGAGGAATAGGGTCGTGCATGTACATTGTTTGACTGCGAACGTCAGCTGGGAGATGCTTCATCAAGTCGGGGATTTCTTTATAGGTTAGTCGAGCCTTTTAAGAAGCTAACCAGCAACAACAATGTGGCGACAGAGCGGAAGGGGAATCTCATTGGTAAGGTCTGCGCTCCACAGATCCTGGTAGTACTCAATGACGGGGTTGTCTCTATGGGTGAGGATCTGGGCCGCAACGTCTATGCCTGACTGGATAAAGTCGCCCATCTGAATGATTAGTAGCTGTGATTTAAGCAGCTTACATCAGCTTCAATCCAAAGTGAAAATGCGCGTTCCAAGTACAAGTCGCAAAGTGCCTTGAGCTGAGAATCGGAAGAGCGGACTAAAGGTTTAGAAGAAGTTGTGCAACTTACCGCTTGTTTCAAACAAAGTAGCGTGGGCTCGGATGCGGTCAAGTCCGTTGTCACGCGTTATTTTACCCTTGGCGGCAATGCCTAGCAAAACAGACGGAAACTTGACAATGGCTTGTCCGAGTAGAAGTCCACTATCGGTACCCTATGATGTCAGCGTAAACTATCGCATGAATTACATTAGACAGGCGGAAACTAGCCAGGGCTTGAGAATAGCAGAAGTTGGGAAGTGAAAGCAGATAGTCGGCGTCGGGCCACTGCTGAGTAAAATTCCACAAGAATTGGAATTCGCTCGACTTTAGAGAGAAGAAGTCAAGATACAATAGTGCGCCAAGAGGATCGTCGTTGGGAGAGAGACTAAGGGTTAAAAGTGTACTTGGGTGAGATACCTTAAAAGCACCTTCGTGAACTCTAACGCTGTACGCCAACATCCTTGCCTGGCTAAAAATTGAAGGCGCCTAAGGAGCGAGAGGAAGAAGGGTCTAATGTTATTAGGGTTATTGGAGGAGTACCTATTCTCCAACTGCGCGAAGTTGAGGCGGCAATCCCCGGAGAGCACTGAAAAGGTGGGATGGAAACTCTTTTCGCAAGCGAAAAGTGCGCGCTCTGGGGTTTAGTTGGCGTTGGAGATACTTACCGATGAGCTCAGAAGCTTCTGTCACCTGCCCCGAGTTCTTTGAAATTTCAGAAAGTTGAAGCAGCGCATCGACATGATAAGGACTAAGGTGAGTAATCATGACGATATTGTTTGGATCCATGCTAACAACAGATTGATAGAAGGCACGCTGGATCTCACGGTATTTGATGCTATGTGTAAAGCGAAAGTACCTCACCCCTTGCAAAATAAGAATATGTCGCTAAATTAGGTTTACCATCGATCTCCTCTGGGGAGTCCATCGCGAGGCCGGCCTTATCTGGTGGGGGCCAATCGTCTTTGGGTGATGCAAGAAGACATCGTCCAAATCTATATCTTAGTTTGCTAAGCAGGAATGGATAGCTACCTATACACTCGTTTTTTCTGCATGATTGATTGCACCTAAAGGATAAGTACACTAACGTTGCTATCAACATACAATTTTGGACCCAAAGAGGCGGGTTGTCTCGACCATTGGGTCGAGGTTCTTGGGATCGATTGCAAGGAGACGCTTTCGTACTTCTGGTTGTAAGTTTTTGCTTCCTTTCTCCTTGTTATCTGTGTTGCTAGCCCGACTAAGGTCTTGCTCACGAAACCTAAATGACATTCAGTGCCTATTGATTTTTAAATATACTTTGAGTTGACTTCGTTGAGAATCTTGTCGAATTCTTGCATGGATATACCATCATCTTCAGGGGCGCCATCTTCCTTATCTTCTTGAGATACTCCTTTAGCTCCACGCTTCTTTTTATTCTTTTTCTTTTTTAGAGAAGACTTCGCAGGCTGAGGCTTCTAATGATGATTGAAATAAGCATATGCAGGTTGATAAATAGTTTGAAGTAATAGAGTTGGAAAATAGCATACGGTTTGAATAGGAGCTTCTTCGGAAGCGGATTCACTTAGTTCTTCAGGTTGAGTAGGCTCATCATCAACAAGCTAGGGTGGCGTAAGTTGAATAATCATATATTTTCAAGAGTTTCACAACGAATAGGGTACAAATTAAGCAGAAGCTTAGCTCTAACTGTAGTTTTAAGCTTGGGAATAGTTCAACAAATATTTATAGCCCATTAGTTTTAGTACGACCATAAAACATAGCTTGTTAAAAAGGTTCGGTTGGATATGAAGTGTTTTCGGTAATTTTGTACTTTTAAAAAGTTAAAGCTAATCTCTTAGCCTGAAGACCTTGATTGAGTTAAAACTTACGAGATCAAAAGGATTAGGTGCTGTTGATTTTGATTCATTATCTTCCCCCTCGAAAAATTTTATGTTACTCTTTGCATCATCATCACTATTCTCGTTCGCATTTTTCTTCAGTCTCGACATTTAGCGCCGCAAAACTAAACCCCTTGTTTTTCTTTTTCTTGCTCTTCTTGGCATTTTTCTTTTGCAGCCGTGAGCTTCAATAATTCATCTTCGCTTTCAGAGTTATTGGCGGATGTGTTGGGAAATTGGTCTAAAGGATTATTAGAACCCCCAAGCTTTTTTCTTAAGGCCCGGTGTGACATATCAAACTGATAACAGAAAACTGATAACTTTGGAGTTTATTGCTGGCTGCTGCGAGAGCTTGACATGCAATAAACCAGCATATTCGCAAATGCCAACCCACCTTGATGATGCGAATTTCGAATCCCATTTAAAAGCCAATACCTGTTAACCATTAATCGATGTCTACTTTGAAATGCAAAATTAAGGAAACGTCGGCAACGGAACAAATAGCCCTTTTACTTTTTATAACAACAAAACACTTAAAGCTTATTGTCAACAAGTGCTAAAGGATTGCTTACAGAGGTAGATAATAGCTACTATGGATCAACCTACCGATCCATACATGCCTCTTAAGCCTGTCTCTACTTACCGCAAGAAAAAAGCAATTGAAAACGTCTGCTCACTACAGAAGCCCCGATATTATCTCAAAAGAAACCAGTTTTTCACTCGCCAGTATGTCGATTGCGATAAAGTAGCGTCTTTGATTGAAAGCTCGTTCTCTACTAAAAGAAAGCTCTCTGCTAATCAACTAGAGCCTTCACAGCCCGAATATAAAAAAACCAAAACCTCCTCTACCACAGCTGAGGATAGCGTTGAGCCCAATGCTGATCAAGCCATACAACTGAGGCTTTTCAAGATTGTGAACGATATCAAAAGTACTTCTGATGGATATGATGAAGAGGGAAGGTTCGTCTAATCGCTTTAATTTGAATGGTCCGGTATTTGAAGGGGCCTTGAGTGGATTTTTCCTTTGGCTTCAATTTAAAGCTTGGCATGTAGCACTTTTTGATAGACATATTTTACAGTAAAGCTAAATTAGCCACTTAAAGTTCCTTACTAGTTAACTATTATTTAATGCCTGCTTTAGGCAGTTGAAAATGGCTGGTATTGTGCTCTTTAGAACAGGCAGCAATTTATTACACCCCTGAGCAGGAATTGTGTTTTTTCTCTTTTTGCTTTATTCCTTACGAGGAAGTCTTTTATTGCTACTCTATTATCTTTTGGTCAAGCTAAAGCTAATGTTCTTAAACCTAGCCAACGTATGTTTTATTTACTCTTCAATTAGGTTCATTGGGCCACAATTTCTCGAACAAGAGTATTTTTTAAGCTTGCAAGAAGACAGAACAAACCCTTTCCAGCTTTGTAGACCTTGGAGTCTCTTGGATCTTCTTGGCAGAATGGCCACCTTTAAGCTTGCTACTTGGCGAACCAAGCCATCTGGACTTGACGCCTCAAATTGTGCTCGGTATGGATGGATCAACTCGGCATCAGATATTATTAAGTGTTATGCTTGTAATGCTCAAGTCGAAAGCCCAACCGAAGCAGGCCAGCTTGTAGACAGGCATGGAGGTACTTGCCCATGGCGCACGTCTTTCTGCAATGAAAAGTTATATTCGATTCCACAGACGACGTTCTGGAATCTAGCGGAGGAAACTCAAAATCAAATCAATCTTTTGGCGAACCACCTGCAAGACAAAATCCCTAAAGTGGAACATGCATTAGTAAGGCTTTCAATTTTCTGGGCTAATCGATAGGATGTCGACCAAATCAACGACTTACTGAAAAAAATGGGACGCGGAGTGGACTCTCAAGCCCTAGTCGTATTGCAGCTGTTTGGTTGGTTTCCTGTTATCAAAAGCCACGCCAAGCTTCCTGGGCCTACCCTCAGATGCTGGATGTGCCATCGACAGCTAGGGTGCTGGAATTTCGCAAGCTTCTCGTCAGGTATAAGCCCTTTAGATGTATCTAACCTCCAGAAAATGATAAGCCATTGCTTTGTGCAGCTTCCCAGCATCGCCGGTATTGCCCATATGTTAAACCCGATGAAGATGGTAAACTATGGCCTTCAAAATGGCTTGAAAAGTTGGCATCTTGCCATTCCATCGAAGGAAAAATATCTTGCAATCCCCCGTGGTCCAGCTTTCCTGCAGATTCAGCCGAGCACAAACCTTTTGATTGGGAATCTAAAAAGGTATCCTTTATGCCCTTCCACTTCTTAAGTATCTTCAGCAGATTGTCTCTCGCGTCCAGGATATCCTTGGCTCTGCATTGAAGCAAAACAAAGATCAGGAATCTAAGCGAGGCTTCGTTTCAAGATCTGCGCGCTTTAACACTCTTTCTTCTGCACCGTATGTTACCTCAAGCATGCTCACTACTAGTATCAAATCTCGCTTTGCTGCTCTCAAGCATGATTTGGACGAAGTCATAAAATTATGTGCAACTGAAGATGTACAGTAGGCCATGATATATTGTCTAGAGAGAATCGATCTACTTTACTATCTCTTATAAATAGCTAAAGCATGCCAATGAATCTTTTATTTGTTTTTATAACACTGCTATTGAACTTTCTTCATAACTATCCAAAAAATCACAATTGTCTATTCAGACAAGGTTTTAGCAGATATTGTTCTCAATGATGATTTTTTTAAAAAATACTTGACTGCCAATTTATAGAACTGCTGTTATTCTGTTGTTGCAATCAAGTTTGATACCTTGCCTGACAATGTATCTTACGTATGCAGGGGGTGCTCAATGAGTTGCCCCATGATGTATCAAGCGACATGCTGCCTTTTGCCTCAGATGTCAAGATACAGGATAATACATCCTAATAAGGAGCAAAGTCAATTCCAGCCAAACACTCTTGACAAGTTATTTGAAGCCCAAACTATATTCAGATAATGCTACCAAAGCTACCCCCTTGTGGCTCTGTGACTTCTCTTTATCATATATTAACTTACATTTCCTAAATCTCTGTCCTTTGCCCCTGGACTGTTGTTGTCAGGTATGTTTTTCCTGACATTTTTGTCAACAATTTATTCCTTGGCACAGGGGAAGAAAATGTTCCTTCTTTGGGTTGTGTTGAGTCTCCTAAAATTAATAGGTTAGTAGGTAGTATCTGCTCCTTTTTACCTGTTGATTTGGGCTCAGAATTGCTTCTGGAGCCATCATTAACGTCAACAGGATTTGAACCTGGGTCTTCTTCTGTCTGCTTAGACGATCTGTTGCGTAAAGAAACAATTAGTAATATGGTAAAGAGTGAATCATTACCTTTTGAAAGTGATTCTAGCCAATCAGGGCTTACAACAATCCTTTCATCTAATCCTTTTAATCAAAATGATAACGCTGATAACTGCCTTGACTCTGTTTTTGCTCTGGCTTGTCCGGTGGCCTCCAGTTCTGCTGTTGGTTCATGCTCTCCTTCCCCAGTTTTAAATGGGAAATAGCTGAGCACTTCCTGTTCTTGCCTGGCTGTGATGATCCACATGTTTGATGGTTTGCAGGCGGGGCTAATGTTGGCCAAGCAAAAGTTTGGTTGTTTGTTGAAGGTGAGCCTAGTAGGTAACATTTGGCTACTAGGGGTAAGTAGGGGGAGCCTAGTAGGTAACATGGTCTACTAGGGTAAGTAAGGCCTGGCTGGTAGGTAACATAGGACTACCAGAGGCAGATGTTGCCTCCAACCAGCATAAGGGATTAGCTGCTTTGGGCTATAGTGCTTCACCTTGCAGGAAACTGTGGCTGCGGAAGGGTGAAGACTGAAATAGCAAGCAGGGAACTTTGTCTGTCTGGGGGGGAGAAGGTTTTGGATCCCTGGTGGGTAACACAGGCTGCCAGGGAGGGGAAGAGCTTTGAGGGCTCTATGTACCCTAATACACTTACAGAAGGTCTACGAGCAAGCACCCTACCTAACGGACTGGTAGGGTGTCCTTGTTTATGCCCCTATGGAAGCTTTGGGAGAACCCAAAGTGAGCATTGGAGGGCATAGATTTGCTCAGAGGTGTCACCAAGGCGGCTTGATTGGGGAAGCAAGCTGCAGAACTTGGTGTGATCAGGCCTCTGGGAAGTGGAGCTGATTACTCTGCGACTGAGAGCCTAGACTTAATCACCTGGATGAGTAAAGACAACATATAGACATTGATCTATGGTTTAATGGCATAAGTGGATTGCCACTTGTGAGGGCCCATTCAAACGCCAGTTCAATGTAGACTCATGCCTGGGTCTACAAGTTCTGGTAATGGGGACTGAGATAAAAAACCAAGGTGGTTCACGGAATTAACAGAGAAGTCTAGCAGGAGGGACTGTTTGGTCACAGTGAAGGCTAGTTGATGGACTGTTAATTCATATTGAATTGTGGGAACCAATATGGTTCAGTATGTAGAAGAAACAAAGGAGGTTCCTAGTGAGGATTGGTTGAGAAACTGGTTAAGGATAAGCTGAAGGACAAGAAGATTATGATGCAGGACTAGCTGATCATAAAGCAGGATGGCCAAAGGACCAGAAGTTTGTGTTGAAAAACTGAAGAGCTGAGAGGATGAACTAGCCAGACTGGATGCAGAGGCTGAAAGAGCTGATTTTAGTGTTTTTTGAGGGGGAAATAGATAAAAAAAGTAGTTAAATAATAATTAAATACTGCCGGATTATGATTAAAAAAGGATTGAATATCATATTATGAAAAAGAAAGAGAAGGAAAAATAATATATAGTTTTTTAGAACTATAAATTTATTTAAAAAGAAGGATTGAAGAAGAAGGGAACTAGAAAGAAGCTGGAAATGGAATGGAGAAACTATGAGGGCAAAAGAGCAAATTTTGCCAAGAACAACTAGGAGAGGCAAAAGAACGAGCAGCAAGCAGGTTCAAAGTTGCAAAACGTTGAGAAAAACACAGAGAAACATTGAAAAATTGAGGGGTCAAAATTCACCTAGGTAAAACATATGTGGAAGCGCTCAAGATTCTCCGGGGAAACATGACAAGAATTACGGCAAAAACTGTTTGAAACGCGGAGCAGTTGTTTACCTGGAGCAAGACAGCCTCTGGTTTGAACCAGGGTCAAGAGCAGGTCATCCAGGGAAACCTTTTTGGCAAAACCGTTGAATCAAGGCGTGTGATTGGCTGCAAGCCGGAGTCTATTTGGTCAGTGTTTTAAGGGCTTTAACTTAAGAGTTAAAGCCAAAAAAATGAGGATCAGAAGCAAAAAAATTCAGGGCTTTTATTGGCTAGAGTAATTTTAAAGGTTTAATATATTATAGGAGGAGAAAAACAGGATAGTTTAAGCTTTGAAGAACCAGAGTTCTAAGAGAGGTTTTTGGTCTGAAACAAGGGGCTATAAAAGGGAGAGCTATCTGAGACTCTTCAGGGATTGGATGAAGCGGATTACAAAGGCCACAAAAGCTATAGAAGGAGCCAAAGACCAAGAGTAGGAAGCCAGAGCTGGAACAGACCGCAGGAGCCCAAGACCAAGGAGCAGGAGCCAAAAACCAAGTATAAGGAGTCCAAGAGATTGTTAAAAGACTCCAAGTATTGGTACAAACCCCTCATTATTCCCTATCCCAAGGCCATATATCAGAAGGTTTCTAAGGGGATCTTCCTTCTGAGAGTGAATAAAAGCCCATTTTGACCCCTATACATATTTCTGAGATACATTCCCACTTACTAGAGGATGACAACCCCTTCCAGCTGGTCCCTGGCTACAATCCAGGACACACTTGAGGACTGGTGACCAGGAACCCCACACTGGCCTTATATGCAAATTATTTAAATCTAAAAATTGTTTTAATGACGCTGAGGTCAGAATAATGGCTCCAGAAATTCAAATAATTCTAGTTTTAATTCCAACTGCCCAGGATCTCCAAATTTCCCCAATCTCATCCCCATGGGATCTGATCTTCTTTATGTTATCTCCAGATTATTTTTTGGCTACCATGCTATATAAAGCTGATAAGTTATGATCTATTACTTGTTCAATCAATAAAGTCTACATTCACTCAAGTGAACTATTGCCTATTATTTTAGCTTGAATTAAACCTTTTCCTAAACCATGAGATTACCCAAGAATTCTTTTATGGAGCCCCTTGAGTATAAATGGGTCTATTAGATGATTCTGTGCTGATATTATCTGCCAGTATTTTGATAGGTTCATGGACAGATTCTGGTACTTTACCTGAGGCTCAGTTCTTGGATAGCTCCTGGCGCTGAGTAATATCAGGAGTATGGTATAACACTACCCCCTTGTCCCACAACCCATCTTGTAAGGAAGACACTCAGAGCTATCAATCCATTCACAAGCCAGCCAATCCCCAAGTCTTCCGCCCATTGGCCTCTGCCTTCCTTTTGTGCTACTTGGGGGCATACTTCTTCTTAGGTCAATTTAACCTGCTGTTAGGCCGGTATTGCTTATTTGGAGAATTATTTCACCTTGGTATGATGCCCTTGATTGTAGGTCCCTTGATAACTGGACTAAATCCTTCTGCTATCATTCATCACCTTGAAAGATTACTTCCAAGTGGGCGGGTGCCTGACAGTTGTCTTCCCCCTTCAAATACTGAACTATAATCAGTTCAGCTGCAACATGTAATAACTTAAGTTAGTTTTTAGAATGAATTAGACTAATCCAATTTCAGAAAAAAGATTGGACCTTAGATTATTTTAAAAGTCTTGCTTCTCAACAGGGATAATTACAGAAGTCTGAGTCAATTATGTACAACAAAGATGCAGCTCATCCTAACAAGGGTTAAATCCCAAGAACTAAACTTTAATATCAGGATTCTTTTACTTTTTAAAAGGCTAAATGAAGATAGATACAAATAATCTTTTTAAATGTTGCAACATCTTCAATTACATTATCTCAGAAAATTATTTCCCCAGGAAATAACTTGGCTACTGAATAGCCAGTGGCACTCTTATCAGACGTTCATGTTGTACAAGGATCAGAAATTATGAGCCTTGTTAGAAACACTACTTGGGAACATCTCATGACTGCCATGAGATATATGGACATTAAGCCACTTGTCATGATATAATATCATTTTTTATATCAAATAAAGCATCTTTCAGGACACCACATCCAGAAAGAGGACCCATGAGTCTCAGCTGCCAACTTAGGTTGTCAGGAGAAGAATAGGGCCCATCATAGGAGGGGTGCTAACTTGAGGAGGTAATATGCTGAGCGGCCTATCAAGGCCCTGGGTCCAGTTGTTATATACTTGGGCACAGCCAAGGGACACAACAGGAAATAGCAATGATAGGATTGGGTTTGTCTAAGCCAGAGCTTAGTCTTCAGGGATGAATAAGAAATTTACCTTAAGGACCTGAGAATGATAATTATCAGAAATCTCTTCTAGACAAGACTAGGAAGATGGCGCCAAAGTACAAGAATAAACACAAATAAAGAGTGTAAGTATAACTTAATTTTATTAGGTGAATCATTTAGATCCTTATAAGGAGATTTTCTACCACAAAATGGTAGAAGGTCAGTTAGATCACTGGCCACTCTCATAAGTAGGTCAAGGATCACTCAGTTTAGCAGTTGGAATTTGAATGCATTTGTCACCTGATTTAAAAGGAAACTCATTTTGAGGAGAGAAAGGGAAATGAAAGATTTTGCACTCAAAATGTGATCCCATCAAAGGCAAAATTGATAATGCCTTAATAGCGGGATTCACAGCATCATTGAAAACCCATAGTGTTGACTAATCTGGCCAGTATAATGTAGGCTATGTCTGCATATTGGTTGGCAAAGGGCTGTTGGCTTGGAGCTGGGAAGCAAGAAGTCAGATTTGGGTGTGAGTGAAGCTTATATTTCAATTTGATAGACTGAAAGGTTATTGTATCTTTCACAGAATAAAATGATGAGGCTCTATACCAAGCTTCTTTGTGGAAAACTGTTCTTGGGGTTCTCTGTCTTATCAGGCAGTCAAAGTAGAGTATATTATCCAAGATAAACTTCTTGTAATCTTGTTTGAGAGGATACTCTGAAAAGTATACTGGGACACAGGAAGCTTCTGCTGGACAATAAAATGCAGGCAAGGTTTCAGAAACTCCCTCAGATAGATGAGCTGACAGGCTGAGTTTTTCTGTTGAAACATTAGTGAATTAAAAAACAACCAAAACTAAATACAAAATAAAGAGAAAAACCCAAGGTCACATTGCCTGATTTATTTCAGAATGATGATATAATTTTTATGGACATCTTTCAGGTTTAAATAACATTATGTTTGCTAAGTTTGGCTTGACACTGGTCACACAATTAACTGAGTTTTACTCAGTTCTTCTTGGACAACAGTTCCAGAGTCATGCCACACCCATGACACTATTTTCTTTAATGAGATGACCTTAATCTGATAGCCTGTTGATTGTCTGATAATGGCTTCATCATTTACTATCTCATTCCTGTCATTCATGGCTTCAGTTTTTGTAGTGAATGCTGCTATTCACCATGTTTTGATTTTGCCTTTGGTGGGCTATTTTGAGGACAAATTGCTTGCTTTTGCCTCTTGAAATGAGTTGATGACTGAATCAGGGAATACAATTGTTTGGCTTCTTGACTCTGTGCAACTCACTCGTCCCACTAATGCTGGTGGCAAGTGATCCTACCGTCCTGGTAGTGTTTTGTGGTATTCCTAACCACTATATATTCCATTTCAATTCACCAATAAAAATTAAGTTATATTCACATTTTTGTCTTTGTGTCTTCTGTACTTCCGCGCCTCTCTCTAGCCACAACTAGTAGAGATTATTCTTCCAGGGCCGCAAGGTAAACACATTTGCCTTCCCTGTCATCTAACTGAGAATTAGTATGAATCCAATCCTAAGGTTAGGATTTCCCATTATGTGTCTGTGCCGCGCCTCAGAACACGGCAGTTTTGTTGGCAGGCATAAGCTGAGATGTCTTTAACCCAAAAAGTCAGGTATTTCTAGAGCTGCTTTTATATCATTGACTTACTGTAAAAATCATGGCTGAGTGGTCCCAAATTATGCCCAATTATTAGTGTTAACTTCAAAATTTGATTCTTCAGCCTGCACAGCAACATTTATTTTCTGATGGCCTGTCAGCTACAACAAAAGTAAAAGTATGTTGATTAAGTGCCTTTAGCAGTCTAGGTTAGCCCAAAATAATCATCATTCAATAGTTTTTATTAGCAAGTGAAGAGAAATCAGTGAAATCCTGCTGCAAATTAATATGATTAATTATTTATGAACTTCTAACTGGTTCTGGTTGTTTATTGGCTAGCCATAAAAAATAAAGTTGGGCAATCCAAGCACCCACAGGCTTTATAAATTCATTAAAGAAGTTTCAGGTTTGATTTTTATGATTGAATCATACACTCTTCTTTGAAAGAAATGTTATTTCTGACAAAATCATTCTATTTTTAATTTTTCTCTTTGGATTGGTTTTTATACTTCTCATAAGTATATGCTCAACAGTGATAGCAGAAGTAGATTATTAACACCTAATAACACTAAAAAAATTCTCTAAAGAAAAAAACCCAGCAGATGGCTCTTCTTACCAACTGGTAAAGATATAAAGAGAGACAGAACATCCTCACAGGGTACACTGTCTTTAACAACTTTCTTGTACATAGTGAATAGTTCAAATTTCTCAGACAACACAGAATTATGAGCCTTTCCCAATCTAAGACATACCTGAAATACCTAACATTGTATTTCAACATCTCAGCTCAGCAGAAATTAGTATGTTTTCAGAACTATACCAAGAAAATGCCAACCTCTGGATCCAAAGCACCCAAAACAATTCCACTCAAGTTGGCTATCCCTGAAGACTCTGGTCTATTGAAATTGCCCTACAAGTTATTGAATCAGACTTCTGATTTATGAGTGATTGGTTTGAAAAACACCCTAACCATAATAAAGACTGTGATATGTTCAAAAAGGTCTTCTTGGAAAAGTTTGCCATAAAGAACTCTGATGTGATAATCATGACAGAACTCAGAACCTTCAAGATGACTGAAACCATCAAAGAATATATTGTGGCATATGAAGGCATCTGTGACTAAGCCCCTGACAGCATTAACTTTAATAAGTCTGGCCCATGTTTGGACTTTTATAACAGTCTTTCAACACACATTAGACTTCAGTTCAAAATAAGAGTCAATACAAGAACCTTCAAGTCATATTCTTGAAAAAAATCAAGCTGCCCAAAAATCTAACCTGCATGCAACCAACAAATAAAAAGAGTGTCACTCAGCAAAAAAATTCTCAATCAAACAAAAAATAGCCAAGGCAGTAACCCTTACCCTTGAGGCAGAAATTTTCTAACTCAAGTGAACCAGATAAGTACTGACAATGACCCAAGGAGGAAAAAGCTCAGGAGAGTGCCTAGACAAGCTGCTCTTTCACACTTTACAAGAATCATACAGGGACCAGGATGTGAATTCAATCATCATTATTCAAGTGTTCTCTGGAAATCACATACTGCTTGCCACTCAGACTGAAAATAAACCACTCACTTATCTTTTCTGTTTTAAAATTACCATGATGCAGATTTATTTGATACTGAAGTAGATAGGTCCCTAACTTATAAAAGTTTAGTCAATCTTGTAGAATTTTTTTACTTTTAAAACAATATAATATCAGTGATAATGACAGACAAAATATATGTAAAAGTTATCAAAGAGATCAAACTGTTCTGAGTGCAAATAAAAGATTTCAAAAATATCTTAAGTTTCTCTATTCTACTCATACCTAAATATGATGTAATAATAAGCCTAGACTAGATAAGAAAGATCAAATCACACTTTGACTGAAAAATCTCTACACTCACTATAGAACAGATTAAAGTACATAATCATGACTATTCTGCATATATTATCACTTCCATAAGAGACCATTTTTTGTCAAGTTCACTGAAACTAAAAAAAGATCCCATCAAGATTGACTGAAACACTTGCACCTATAAGATTATTTACTTCAATGACTCAGAAACCTCATAAGAGCAAGACTCATATTCTAAAAGCTTATATAAAATTTTCCTCCTGTTTTACAAGTAAACTATCAGGCCTTACTTCTGATCAATAAATCTAACACAATAATGTCATGAATAAATATGTTTGAAAGGCAAGAATAATATATTGTTTGATACCAAAAAGGATGCCTCACTAAAAAGTCCCTAAAAAAGCAATAAAAAAGAAATATTTGACCCTCATAATATTTTTTGGGGTGAAAGTCTTTTTTGTGTCCAAGGATAACAGTAGATTATGTCTCATCACTGATTACAGAGTGATCAATAAGATTGAAGTTAACAATAGTTATCCTCTGCCATCAATTGATGACATTTTTGACACTCTGAGAGCTTTAAATTTTTTTAAATAGATTGACCTGACTTCAAGATTCTATAAAATCCCAATCAAACATATGAATGTCTCAAAAAAGCATTCATAACCAAATATGGTTTTTGAATGTGTAGTTTTAAACTTTGGTATGATGAATGTTTCCAGTTTCTTTGTTATATTTATAAAAAAGCCTTTAAACATAACATAAAAAGAGGGTCATGGTATACACATATGATATAATCACATCAGAAAAAACTAAGAAAAACACTGAAAAAAACGTTCAAACAGTACTATTAAGACTTCAGGATAATCAAATAATTGTCAAACTATCAAAATGTGAGATTTTCTAAATTTTTACCCTTTTTAGACCACATCATCAATAAGTATGAAGTAAAATATGGTCCAAAAAATAATAGCAATAACTGACATACTGTGTCAGGATTCTTCTTCATTTTTCTTGCTGCTAGTATTTCATTTTACTACAACTGGCCATTTTATAATCCTAGCCAGGATTTTCAACAACTTTTACAATTCCCCAGCTCCCCTCTTCATTTTCTTTTCTTTTGGGCATGTTAACCTAAAGATTAACGGTTAAATTCAAGTTCAAACTTATCTTTCTTTTGTAAACAGGATTTGAACCCGTACCTATATGCTGGGTTAGTTTAAATCCAGTCCAGATTCAATTACCTTTTGCTTTTGCTCTGCTTTCCTTCCTACTTATGCCAGCAGCCTCGGACCAAGTTTTCCCGCTTTTCTGTCTCTGCTTTTCTAGTTTTTAAGCAAACATTTAACCACTGGCTTCCTTGTTCTTCCCTTTACCTTGCCTTAATCTTTTTAAGTTAAGAAATTGTAAACATGTGCTTGTGTTTGTTTTTCATGCTTTAAAACCAACTAACTACTCTTGGTTAGTTCACACACCCTTTACCTTCACCTCAAAACCCAGACTTGAATAAAAGCCTGAGTTTTACTCAGTCTCAACTTAAGTTGAGATTGTTTGACTTGCACCCCAAAAAGATACTTGTTAGGTTTTGTGGCTTGTGTTTTTTATTTAATTTTTAGTCTTAGTTTAAATCCTTGGTCTCATGATTCCTTTTGACTTTATTTTTCACCAGTTAGGAAGTTTTTATAATAGCACCCACAATTTAATTGTTGATAGCTTTAATCCTCACTCTAGTGCAGACCATTTCCCAGACTTAGAGATTGACTTTTTAACCAAATTATCTGTCATTAAGACTGGTCTCTATTTTATCTTCTTAGGGTTAATAAATTTTCTTAGTCCTTATTTTACCTCATATAAGCTCTTAGGAGCCTTAGTTCAGTTGCTATTGCAGACCTTGCCCATCTTTTTGTATTTGACTAATATAAATATCACTGGGTTAAAGGCTTTAGTTTATAATTATCTTCCCCAAACTATGAGACCTTACATACTGCCATCCAGAAATAAGAGTGAACTTTATACCTTTCTGTAAAGTGATTGTGTATATTAAAAGATTAATCCCTGACTGGGAAGTGTTGACTGTCCTAATGTTTAATATCACAGACAAAACAGCCAAATTTGTCTGGACAGTGCTACAAGAACAGCATTTCTGCCAGTTAAAAGACCACATGGTTACTGTACTCATATTACATTATCCTATCCAAGACAAAATTTAGAGGTTATAAGCAGACACATCTTATAACGTCATTGAAGATGTGCTCTAAATACAAAGAGAAAATTACTTTTTGCTGCATATGAATCACAAAACGCTTTGAGTGATAAATGCAGATACTACATTTTTGATAAAAAGTTATTAGCAATTTTTCATCTTCAAATAAAATGGTGTAGCTATCTAAAAGGTTCACATATATTTAAAGTGCTAAACAATTACAGATCACATTTATTCTTTAAGTCAGAATAGTACGTCCCAAAAAGGTAATCTGAGTAAGTGAGCTTTTTAAAAAGATATCTAATGATTATCAAATAAAATTCAAGAAAAATTTACTTACATCAGAGGCTCTTCTAAAGATGTACTGTAAAAATCTGCTGTGTACTGATGGCAAAAGACCCTGATTGGCCTGTGTTGATGACAATAATCTACAAGAGAGTTGCCCATCTGACAACACAATGCAAACTCAAGAAGAGCTTCTCAGGAAAAAACTTCCCAAAAATATTTAACAAACCTCATCATATCCTTCCCAGTTGTGATAATGTGCCCTATGTCCCGTCAACACAAAGAATTGAAATCATTATTTGTTACTGTACAGGCTTAGGACATAGTCACAGCAGAAACTTGTATGCATACCTCAACGCTTGATACTGGTGGCCAAAAATGTTGAATGATATCAAAAAAGTCTTCAAATAGTGAAGGACATGTAAAAAGTATGCCCATACTAAAGTTTCATCAAATTCTGTAGTTTGAACATCCATGAACCAAACATTTAATGTATGAGCATTAGACGTTGCAGGACCCAACCCCAGTGCCAATAAGAAAAATAAATTCATAATTGCATTCATTGGCTACACAAAAAAATAGCTCATTGCACAAGCTGCAAAAGAACATAAAGGAAATGAAGCGAGACAACTTATTGGCACGGAAATCATAGCCAAGTTTGGAAAGCCTGGAGTCCTAATTACAGATGGAGGAACAGAACTCACTGCCATTGACACCAGCATCTACCTTGCTAAAAATAGTATAAAACATACAGTCACCAGCCCTTATCACCCACAAGCTAATGTGAGAGTGAAAAGATTGAACAGTGCTCTTGTATAAGCACTCAGTAAATTATTCACCAACAACTCACAGCTCTGGGCTGACATGATCCCTACAGCATTAACAATATTTCAAACCTGAGTCAATTGCAATATGGGCAAAAGCCCATATGAAATTGTCTATGGGCACAAGCCCATCATTGTCAGTACTAAGTTAGGGCCCCACCTACCTTTATCTAAGTGAGTACAAACTGATAATGACCCTGACATACAACATGCCAGGAAGGACCAAGAGACCAAAGAAAAGGAAAGAGTAGAGAGAAAAACAGTTCCACTTCAACAGGAACAATTCCAGGTCAGAGACAAGATTTGGGGTGTCAACCATGATTTGCACAAGTTGCAACCAGGACTACGAGGACCAGGGGTTGTCAGGGAAGTCATCCCCAACAATACCTACCTCATCAAAGGAATTGGCGCTTGTACAAAGTTAAAACATATGCACCATGGTCGTCTCTGCCTATGCAAAGCAAGGACCACACATAACAACTCACAATTACCTGTCTCCAATGCAAAACTGGATCAATATCAAGCCCAAATTCCTGACACTCTCAAGAAAATTCCTAAGGGTTTACCTTCCAGCATCCCTGGGAGAGATGTCACAGCATCTACAATTACTTCCACTTGGGGAAGTAATTCCCTGAGTAATTCCCCAACTGATCATTAAGTTGGTGACAGTCTTATCAGCCACCCATCTTATATGGGGATAAAACCTTTTGAGTCCTGAATGGAACATTACCTGGACAAGCCCCATGACGTACATGGACAGAATGTGGCTTCTCATGATACTATATAATCCTCTAAATTCATATCAATAAAGTATCATTATCTTCTTAATTTCCTCTTGATTTTGTTTATTATACTTCTCAGAAGTATATACTCGACACATTATTGCTCTCTATAGCTCTCTAAAGCTGGGTAGGCAAATGAAACCGGCCCCTCCAGACAAGCCAAGGCCTACTTGAATGCCACCTACAAGTTGGGCTTTTACCAACAAGCTTGTAAATGTTGATAGATCGACTTTGAGCAGCATAGCTACCGGTAAACCTTTTTATGTGACATAACCTTTCTTAACCTTTTAAGCTGAACTGTTGGTAAGTATTAGTTTGATTCTTGACTATCTATCACACTCTTGTTAAGCTATATTTCAAAACATCTTCTCAGTTGACCCCGCCACTTTTTGAAGCAGCCTCGCCACGTTACATTAACACTTTTGGATACTCCTGTCTATAGCACCTATATGCTTCATACTGGTTCTACGAATATGGCGTTCGCCAATTCAAAAGTATTAAAATTCATTGGTACAAAGAAACTAAATGAAATTTACCTTCAGTTATTTAGTTTGTCAGCCTAAAATGAAAATTTAAGTAAAAAATGGTGTTTGTTGATTCTCATTGTTGAAAACAATTTATTAAAAGTAGTCACCTAAATAGATTGCATGTGAAGGCAAAGATCCCTAAAAATGGCTTAGCGTAATATCTAAGCACGCTCTTGAATCTTAAGCAAGTCAGAAAGAATGCCAAAAACAGTAACACTGGATCCTGCTCCTGCTCCTTGGATGATGAGTGGCGAGGGGAAGCGCTCAGTAGTAAATGCTACAATGTTATCGCTTCCAGTCAAAGAAGCAAAAGGATGCTCAGCTGAGTATCTAAAGAAGTTTGTAAGCTTGAGAACAAAAACTATTTGGAAGGTTGAAGTTTATATATGTCGAGTCGCAGAAATCCAAAAGAATCAGATTCAAGTTTGAATTACCTCGTGAGCTTGACAGAACCTGTGCCATCGCCACCAATCATACCGACATAACGCAAAACTTGATTTTGGGAAGCAGCTTCCGAGTTAAGCTGATCAAAGTGGGAGTCGAACTCAGGAAGGTGAGACATGAACTCTGATGCAGTTCCAAGTGATCTCAGCTGTTCAGGGACAATGTTTTCAATGTCGAGTGTTTCCAGGGAGATATCCAAGCCAGCAATACGGCCTAGGATTGTGACCTGAAATAAATTAGAAAACACACAAGATCAAGTTACCTTGCGAGCAACGTCTAGCCCATTGAGATCATCACGAGGATCGGGTTCCTTGAGAACAATTAGCACTGATAAAGAGAAGATCATACCGTAAAGCCCTTTTCTTTAGCCACTTTAACGATATCAGAAAAGGAGACCTTTTCTTTTGGTGACGTGCTTGAGAAGTTGTTGAAGAGATATGAGAGCGTTCCTGAAAAAATGCCTTCAACTTTAACTATCTTGTCGCCAGTCTGAACTAAAGACTTGAGGGTTTCAACAACTGGGAGACCTGCACCAACGGTTGATTCATGATAGCAAAACCGGTTGTATTTTTGGGAAGCAGCTAATATCTCTTTATAAAGAGATAGATTTCCTGAGAAAGCCTTTTTATTGGGTGTAACCACATGGAAGCCTTGCTTGAGCCACTCAGGGTAACAGCTGGCTACTCGTTCATCTGAAGTGCAATCAACTAGCACTTTAACCCCTTCAGTATATGAAGAAGCAAACTGTCCAACAAACCCCTGAAGATCGGCTGCTTGAGTTTGGTCAAGTTGGCTCAACAGCTTTTCAATTTCAGCAGCTGAAACACCTGAACGTAAAATCATACGCTTAGAGTTCATAGCACCAACTACTTGAACACCATTTAATCGGCCGATTTGACTCAAGAGCTCTTTTCCTACAAGCCCAACCCCAATCAATCCAACGTTCATCATCCTGTCTGATAAAGTTAAAGTGAGTTGGGGATTAAAAAGAAAAGTCTTTGAAGAAAGAATAAGAAGGCAAATATCATGGATTTTCGGGACATTCTAAAATATGAAAACCAAAAGAGACAAACACTTTAATATGCAGCAAGGACGAGAAGGCATATTTTTCTCAGACTTCCATAATTTAGATAGGTATATGGAAGTTCGGAAATAAAAATAGCACAATTTTCCAGGCCAATGGAAAAAATTCTGAGACGTGAAAGCCCAACTTTTCCAAACAAAAGAACTTTCACCGAGGCATTTCACATGAAGAGTAAAATTCAAGAAACAAGCCGGTCAAATGCTTTCACAGCGAATTTAATCTGTACACTTAAATACAAAACTCTTGCTTAAACGAAAATACAACTACAATCCAAGCACAAAGGTAGTTACCTGAAAGTATAAAGGAGTCATCAACCTACTCTAGCCTTTATCTAGCCTTTGATAAAAAGTTTAGGGCTTACTTGCCATTAGGGATGCTTCGGCCCAGCCCTGGCTAGCTTTGGTTCTAGGCCGCTACAGCCAAATCGGATTGACTTAATATTCAAAGGCTATAAAATAATTCTTTGAAGTAAGTGCCTAGAACCAGAAACTAGTCGTGTCTAGTTGAAGCAGCCCAACTTGCCATATTGGTGTGGGACGTCATTTAAATTAAAGTTTATCTCACAATAATTAAGTGTAAACAAAATAAATTTAAATTTTAAACACTTGATTCAAATCCAACTTTTAGTTTAGAATTTAAACAGGTTTGGGTTAATCCAAGAAGCCATATTGTATTTAAGCCACATGACGTGGCTCAGAGACGTATTAAAACCTCTTGGACAAATAAAGGTATATGCCAATCATGTATAGATAGTATTAATCACAGAACAAACTCATTGAACCAAAGATATGACTCAACATCACCACATAGCCAAGGTGAGTCATCCCAGCAGGGAGCTCTAAAAGCAAAACTTCAATCCAGGAAAATCCACCCCTATTAAGTTTAAAGAACTTTAGCTTTGTCCTGAACCTTTGTTTCTTATCAAACAAGATCAACCTTAGCATAAAACCAATTCTGTATTTATTTCAGCGAAATACTATTCAAATACAAAAAATAAAGCGATACACCCTCAAAATAACCAACCTCATAAATCTAGAGAATTTTAAGCTCCAAAAGAATAGATATGCTACTTTTCAGCATACAACAAATAAACCAGAATAAAGCTTAAGACTTCAAATAAACTTGCTGAAATAAACGCACATATTGCTTAAAAGACCAGAACTAAAAGGCTGTGAAATTAAAGAGTTGCAAATGAACCATAACCCCTAAAATTAGTTTATGTTATTTTCTAAAAATCAAGCTTATGAAGAAAACACTCACATAATAGTTTTAGATAGAAATAAAAGTAACTTTACAATGAAAATTCCCTGTAATCCAGCTATTTAAAGGATTGGATCATACACTCAGTATAAAGAACACTTATCAAGCATTTACACTGATCAATTCAAATAAGTGTTTTATGCCAAAATCTGGCAATTTTATCCATCTTTTAAAACTTCATGTTTAATGAAGACATTTCCATCCAATGTGTCATGGTAGTGTCATTTTTGCCTGGGATAGATCGCCCAAAGAAAAAGAATGAGAACAGGAAAGCAGCAAAACCCCTGAAAGTATTGGATGATTTAAATCTAGTCATTGACAAAAAATGGGTTAAAGCTGCTCCCATTGATGGTGAAGGAATTAACCTGTACCTCCCTGAATTTTGCCCAAACAATTATGTGCTGAAGATTATGAGATATCACTACCTGGTGGCGGTTGACCAGCTGGTTGCCCAAAAATACCAAATTATGACGTCATCAACACTTTGGCAGAAGTTTCCAACCAAGAGGTGAAAATATTTCCGGCCACCCAATCAGATTTGAGCCTGTCCCCCCAGTTGAGTTATAGTTCCCCCATTTTCCCTGTGAAAACTTGTTTTCAGATAGTTTTACCTACTCTCAATAAAGTCATTCCCCAATATATGAAAGCTACCCTGGGGTCAAAAATACCCTCTTCTCAGGCCATGGCTGCTGCTGTCTTGGCATGGTTGAGAAAAGTCTCCCCGCAGGATCAGCAGGTTTTTTATCCCTTATCTTGAAAGCATTTCTTTTTTTTGTGGTCTATTTACATATTCTGTTTTCTGTGTCATTAATCATCTTCATTTTGTGTTTTGTTCCTTTCCTTTGTAGGTTTGTAAGTTTAAAGCTTCAGTGCACATCTTTGTTCTTGGTTCTGATTTTAGTCTGGGCAATTTATCCCCACAACTTTTATTTGAGCTCATACCTCATTTACACAACTCTAACACAATGGCAAAGTTAGCTGTTGTCATTCATGTCCGACTATACTGTAAAGTAGCTTCATCATATTCATTATTATGCTTTAGCAATGATTATTCTTTTCATATATTTGATCCATGTAAAATCTGCATACAATAGCTTTTATGGCTGTAAGGATGAATAAAATCAAGACAGCCTAAAACAAGATAGTAATAAGTTGGTATAGTCTTTAAATAGTAAACCCTTATTTTTTAACTAGAAAATTGCCAAACAACAAAAAAAACTATACTATAGTTGTCAAGGATAAACTTCTGGGAAGTATGTAATCCAAGATAAGAGGCAGAAATTAAGAAGATAATAATATTTTTATTGGATATGAAAGAATAGTGTTCATATAGATCACAGCATTCATGGGCCATTAGGGGTCCATATTTACATGGAACTGAATTGTTTAATCCTAGTATACACTAGTGTATATACCTAACATGTGAGAGAGTATTTTAGCAAGATAAGATACCAAGTTGAATATTTGGAACCCAGTGAAGGAGGTGACAATTGGGTACATTGTTAATACTCAACAAAACATCTTGGTGTGTATGTTAAATTGTTTATTACTGGTGAAATGCGTGAGTACATAGTACATAAATATGTATACAGCAATAGACCAAGAAGAGTGGAGAAAACCAATGTGGGCTGAGAGTGCGGTTGGGAGGAGTTGAGTTGTGCTGGGTTCTTGTAATAATACTCTTTGGTGGGTTTGTGAAATGACCTGTATGGTTTGAAAGTGATCTGATGGCCCCCAATCCTTGGGCATGATATAATAGCAGCAGAGAAGATCAGGTGTTTTATCATCTGGATTCTGGAAAGAGGTGACAGAGCTTAGTGTCTGACCTCTTTTATAGTAAAGTCTTGTAAGTGTTTTACGTGATAACTATTGAGGGTAATTTCACTCAATGATAGCATAACCTATCACCAAGAATTTGATCTTTATTATATAGCAGTGCCTCTGTGTGGCAAGAATATTAGAAAGCATTGAATTGAGAACCTCAAACACTTGGTGTTACCTGGGATTCCCTTTCCTGGAAGGCATTGTTGGTTATAAAGTGGGAAGGTTTGGCCAAAGTGCAACTTGCATTGGCATGAAGAGGATTGGGTCTTCTTCATACACCTAAATTCATTTACTAGATTTGGTGCATAAATAATATTGCAGATGGCCTTATCAGCCTCCTTTGCATTTGGCAAGTTTCCAATCTGGGCAGCAGTTCTCCCCAAATTGGGACTTGGGGAAATTTTCTTTTTTGGTTTTCCAATTTGGAAATTTTCTCATTGAGCAGGGGAAGACGGGCTGGCAGCGGTGAGTGTTTCACCGGTGGCAGGCTGGCGGTAGGTGTGTGTGGCGGGCTGGCTTATAAAAGGCCTGGCCAGAAGAATTTAAAATTCTTTTTATGTAGTGTTTATTGCAGCAGTTTTCCTAATTGGGGGGGAACTGCTGCAAATATTTTGAATCCTTGTTTACTGGAAAAGTGCTGCAAGTTCCAATATTCTTGCACTGTATTCCCGGAATATTCCTGACAAGTAGTTTTCACAGCTATGTCACTAAGAAAAAGTAACCCATATTTAAACAAAATAGACTAATATTTAAGCAACCTCCAAGTATCTGTGTAAAATATACACCTTGTTAGCAGGGATTTTGTACGCTAATAGACAAAATGGCTCAACACAACAATAAACAACCCAAACAATAAGCAAATATAACCAAAGTACAGTACAAAATACATTAAATCACAAACAAAAGTGTTTGAGTTGTTCTTCAGGGTACATATGTTCACTATTAATTGGTAAAAAATACACTCAGACATTGATATATATAAAAGTGACTATGTGTAAAGACCCAACAATTGGGGGAGTACTTTAGCAAAATAAGGGACCAAGTTGGCGACTTGGAAATCTGTGAGCGCTGTCACAATGGGATAGACCATCATCATCCATCAAAAGACCTTGGTGTGTACATTATAACGTCTGAAATTACTGGCAAAATATGTGAGTACATAGTATATACAGGTGTATATAGCTACGGACTGGGTGGAGTGGGGCGATACCAGTGTGGGCCAGGAGTACTGCTTGGAGGAGTTTAGCTGAGCTGGCTCCTTGTAGATGTACTTGCCAGGTGGTTTGTTGAATGGCCCATGCTGGTGATTGTATTGGTGGCCCCCAATCCCTAGGCAGGCTGTGAGAACAGCTGAGAAGATTAGATGATACATCTTCTGATCCTGGGGAAGGGCAGACAAAGCTTAGTGTCTTGTTTTTAACTTCTGGTAGGTAAATTTTAGATTGATTTATGTGATACTATTGAGGGTTAATTTCACTTGATGATAGCACAAACTATCATCAAGTGAATTGGCTTTATTATATACTATCATCCTTGTGGGGCATGAATAGAGTAAAACTCTGGACAGGGAATCCCAAACACTTGGTGTTGTCTGGAATTCCCTTTTGGGAGGGGAATTGGGAGTGGTGTGCAGGCAATGAATTGTTACTTTCTGGGCTTGCATTAATTTGGTGTATCATTGGATGCTTTCATGCATCTAATTTTGACTTCTGCAGTTAATGTAGGAATGAGTGGATTGAGCAGCTTGTAAGCCCCTCCCAAATTTAGTAGATTCCAAATTTGGGCAGCAGTTCCACCTATATTTGGGTTTGGGGAAATTGCCTTTTTGGGTTTCCCCATTTGACAATTTCCCCATCCGGCAGGCGAGCCGCCAGGCCCGGCATGCAGCCAGCGGGCGCCTGGCAGTCGGGTGTGCGGCCTGCAGCCGGGGTATAAAACCCGTTGGATTTAAAATCACAATTTTTAAATTTTGTTTTATTGACCTGGCTTTTTGCAGCAGTTTCCCCAATAAGGGGGAACTGCTGCAACTTTTTTATTTTATTTATCAAGTCCAATTGTAAACAAAATATCATCCTGAACCAAGGTGTTATCAGGAATATTCCTGACACTATGTCTGTCTTTCTGTAATGTTGCCTCAAATGGGCTCAAGTTGTAAGGGATTTGAATGAATTGATTTTTCTGTAAATTTGATTTTAAAGTTGATAATCAAGCCAAAAGCTCAATTTGGCACATTCTTACATTCAATTCCTTACATGCATCTTTGAAAGCATGAAGGTTAAAATTAGTGAAGTATGGTCTAAAATATGTTGAACTGAGAATATAGGCCATTTGAACCAACTTTTTTTAAATACTTGATTTTTAAATTAGTGGTTCATCCCATGTAACCATATCAAAGAGGCTTATCTGTACAGATTATCCAACTTCAGAATTTGTGGATTAAAATTGAAAGGGAGCACCAGATTGTTTAGCATACTTTTATATAATTGGATGTTTAAACTCTTTGTTGAGGATTGAATTGATTGAATAAAATAAGCTTGGTCAAATTAAATAATAAATTTCAAATTGCAAATATAAATATTAGTTTAAAGTAAGGGATGGTTGGCTTTTTCATTTGAATTTATTTATCTTCAAGTGAAATGATATAATATTCCACTTGCATGCATCACCCAATCTAATTGGCTGCAGATTGTTTGATGGTTAACCTTGCTTGCTACAGCTTCATTCTAAAAGAACATCAGTGAAGTAAACTAGCTATGATAAAATTATGATTCAATCTAATAATTTTCATGAGATTAAGAGTATCTGGATAAGTTATTTAACTGATCATGATCAAAATGGTGCTAAACATGACAGCTCTAGCTACTCTAGATACTGAGATATATAGTTAAGTGCTGGAATCGGGCCCGCGTCATAATCAAAGGCATAGACTCATTTGATTCCTTCAAATTCACTCTAAAAACAACATATGGGTCATTATTGTAGGGATTAGGCCGTTTTCTAATACACATGCTGCCCAAGTCGCAGCATAACACAGTTCAATTTTGAAAAAATCAAATTACAAATGTTTATATTTAAAACAGTAATAACTCAATAAAATTTAATATTTTTCCACACTGTAAACTATCAAAATGAAGCTAAGAATCTTATCTTTCTATTGGTGTTAAAATAATAATATATATACTATATTGAATATTGAAGCAAAAGCAATTTAAAAGAGCATATGCCATATTTTATTATATTATTTTGATAATGAAATAAAATAGATTTGTTTAAGCTAAAAAAGTTATTTTTTATTTATTAATATACACTTTTTATTTAAAAAATTAAAGATAAGATCAAAAGCATTATTTTCACATTTTATTTTATTTAAAAAGCTCAATTATTTAGTATTTTATGGTAGTTTGAAGTTAGGACGTTAATTTATTTGCTGTTTAGATGAATTTTGAGGTTCAAGTGAGCTGCAAACCTCAAATTAAGCATCTTTAATTTATAATTCTTTAATATTTTATCATTTTAAAAATGTGCGGAAGAGTTGTAATTAAGTTAATACATCATTTTAATTGATTCACAGTGATTATAAAGAGGATATGATGTAACAATGATGCTTAGCTGCTCCACATATATCACTTGTGCATGAAAACTGGGTATTTCATTTATTTTAGGAATATAAATTTAAGTTGAAATTTTAATAAAAGCTATCACATCTTTTCTTTCAGAATGGTGTCATAAGGCTTGGTATATAAGAGATAAAGCACCACCTAAGGTTTACTTCAAACTATCTTTACAAAAAGATATCATCCCTACAACCAGTACTCTTTTGCAAGGCATCTCTTTATCATCAATCATAAATCCAATATTATGGAATCTTTTAACTTCACCTCTGCCATGCAGCCATTTTCCTCATTGGGAGTATCAACAAAAAGAGAAAGAATTGCTATGCTAAAGAAAGCATTTCTCTTTGTTTCTGGAGGCCATCTTAATTCCTTCATCAATCACTTCCTCACTCAAACTGAGTTTGGAAAAACAGAGTTCCTTCCTTTAATTTAAAATCAGAAACTAAATGGGATAATTGATGGCTTAAAGGATCTTCTGAAATCTGCTCTCCAAAAGCATCTCCCAGCCTTGAGATCTCTGGTTACTTCCAGTTACTCTTTAAAAGAGCTTACTGATATGGGATTTAATATAACCAAAAGTGAGTTTGAATACTCAAGAAAAATAGATAAAAATAAAATTGTAAGCTTAAATAAAAAAGCCAAAAAATAATAACTATTCAGTAAAAAAAGAAATAATCAAAAAAATAGTTAAAAACCTACTGGAAAATTCTTTTGAAGCAAGTCAGTTTACAAAAAAAAGCACCAGAAAAAATTATAAAGACATTGAAAAAAATGAATGGATATTAAACTGAAATAAAATATTCTCTATTAAAAACAAAAAAAGAAATATATGAAAATATGAAAATAAAAAAATGAAATTTCAATATCACTTTCAACTTATTATAAATTAATACTAAAAAATATAATAAAGAGTAAAAAACAAACTGAGATGTGTAATATTTGTAACTTAAAATCATCCTTAGAAAAAAGAAAAGAAGAATGTGAAAGTAAAAACTTATTATTGCCAGAATCTATAAACAGTGACTTAAAAGCTATTAGTCAGCACCAAGACTTTTATGCTCATCAAAATAGGGAATATAAGAAAGATATCAATGAATTAGATAATGAATTATGTATTATAGTTATAGATTTTAAGGAGAATTTAAAAGTTGGTGGTGGTCCAATTGAAACCAATAACTGTTTTTATTCCAAAAGACCTATTTCTTTATTGGGGTTTGCATTGGTATTTAAAGAAAACAATAAAGTTAAATATGAATACTATGATTTTTTATCTCAAATATTGTCTCATGATTCTTTTTTTTCAGGTGAATGTCTAATAAGTCTTCTTAAATCAGATAAGTTTTAAAAAAATAAAGAATATTGTCAGAACTTTTGGTTCTGCTCTCAGACCTGGTGGTCTGATTACAGTTTTCTTTATTGAGTAATTGAGATATCTTGGTCATTTGTGTTGATAGATGCTTGTATGGCAACAAGCGTTATTTGCAGTGTCTGATATTTCCTTGGCAGGGTGACAGCTAGCAATGTCCAAGGGGGGCAACTTCCAAGCAGCTTTCTATACAAGTGGCTTGCTAGTTTTTTGAGTACTGACAATAGTCTTTGAACTCAGAAATCTTCTTCTACTGTGAAAAGGTTCTACAGTAGTATATTGGTATAACTTTTTGCCTTTCATTAGTCCAATGGAAGGGCTTTTATAGAGCCAGCGCTCTCTTGCCAGGATAAGATCATCTGGCGCATCTAACTCTTGCTTGGTAGTCTTTTCACCCCCAGACTGCCAGCGTCAACCCCCAGAGTTAGGTATCCATGCAATGGCATGAGATTCCATATCATAGTACCCTGCACTGGGTACTAATTTCTTTAGAGTGATACATAATCTATTAGGGTGCTGGTGGTGGCGGCGCTAATTTATGACTCTATTTTTAGCACATGTCACTTTGTTCCTAGGAGACCTTTCTTGCATTGCTTTGCAATGGCACTGGAAGTTTGCTAGTGCAAATTGGACATGTCACTTTTGATCCTTGGGGAAACCCATAATATCTAACCCGGCAGTTTGCTAGAGTATTCCAGAATAACTCTAGCCAATTGGGAACCAGTTGTAATTGGAGTCTATTGTATTCCTGGTTGTTCTTGTAATAAGTGATCCAAATCTACTTCACAAAGGCTTTTCAGATCAATTAAGCCTGCTAGTAATATTAGAAGCTTCTCCAATAGATGGCTTGGCAGGCCGCCAAGGTATCCAGGGTAGAACAAAGTCAGTATAAATTCTTGACATTTCCCCCAACTTGACTTAGTTATACCGTCAAGATAAAAATTAATTATCAACATGTCACAACCTTCAAATGCTTCCAATACCTCCCGGGTGACTCATGCATATATTATCATTGCTGATATGTTGGTTTCCAATTGGGCCTTGTTTCAGGCCATGTCTTATGATGCCAAGAAGGCACATATTTTTGGGCTTTGGGACAGGGATACCAGTACAATTTTTACTGGTATGTGTCATGAGGAGCCTCCCCATAAGCAGGCACACCAAGCACCCAAGTCCCCGCCCAAACAGCCAACCCATGAAGATCCAACCCAGTGAGGTGCAGAAATCCCCTTGGCTAATTTGGAGGAGCAGCCCCTTGATACCCGGGCTTTGGTTCAGGGGTCTTCGGCCTTGCAGGCTCCAGTTGGCAACCTGCCAACTGTTCAGTATCAAATTGACATGCCTGATTTCAATTGTGCTGTCCTCTTTTCCAGGTACAAATTATGTTGCCAATTTCTCTTTGTAGTTCTTCAGCAGAGGCCCTGACAAGACCTAAAGGCATGTATAACGTCCTCAAGCTTTGGATTCTTCTCTGTTGACGACAAGGTGTTAGTGGAGCGCCTGAGTCACAACCTTCTTGATCTTGTTGACGCCTCTTGAAATAGCAATCTTGTGGATGGATTGGACCAAGGGTTTGTTATTCAAATTTCCAACCAGATTATCCAATCCTGGTTCCAGCATCTTCCCCCATTCTTGTCTCTATACCAGAGACTCCAGGTTGATAACCGCAATCAGCGGGACAGTTGTCTTGG